>SJYC01132212.1:0-14251 GCA_006408675.1 Madoqua kirkii
GAGCCATTGCGGTATTGTAAAATGGAATAAAGTTTTAAATTAAAAAAAGAAAAAAACAACCTGGGAATTCTTCAAAAGGCATTATGCTTACCAGTTATCCACTGAGGTTATATTTGCACAAGGAAAAAATATATATAAAATAAATTTTGGAGGAATATAAATAACTTTAGGAAACTCCCCAATATTATGGGTTTCCCTGGTGGCTCAGATGGTAAAAGATTTGTCTGCAATGCAGGAGACGTGGGTAGGAACAACAGGAAAAAAAAAATATAAAATAAATTCTTAAGGAATATAAATAGTCTTTTAGGAAACTCTCCATATTATTAGGTTGGTGCAACATAATTTTGGTTTCAGATTGTGAATTTTAAAGCATTGTAACTAGGCTCAAACACATCCTTATTAATCAAAATAGGAACCATTACAATCAACACATTTTTCCCAATGAAAAATAAGTTTATTTATTCTGTAGTGTAAAACTGCATGCTTCAAGTTTTGAAAAACTAAACGTGGGTAGGAACAACAGGAAAAAAAAAATATAAAATAAATTCTTAAGGAATATAAATAGTCTTTTAGGAAACTCTCCATATTATTAGGTTGGTGCAACATAATTTTGGTTTCAGATTGTGAATTTTAAAGCATTGTAACTAGGCTCAAACACATCCTTATTAATCAAAATAGGAACCATTACAATCAACACATTTTTCCCAATGAAAAATAAGTTTATTTATTCTGTAGTGTAAAACTGCATGCTTCAAGTTTTGAAAAACTATTGGAAAGATTTTTCTGTCTCTTCTGGTTGTGTAAGTCTTTTCTCTGCAACAAGTTGTTGAGATGCTTGAAGAAGTGGTAGTCAGTTGGCAAGAGTTTGGGTGAATATTGGGCTTCCTGGTTGATGCAGTGGTAAAGAATCTGCCTGCCAATGCAAGAGACTCAGGTTCAATTCCTGGGTTGGGAAGATCCTCTAGAGTAGGAAATGGCAACTCACTTCAGTATTTTTGCATGCAAAATCATATGGAGAGCCCACTGGTGGGCTCCATTCCATGGAGTCACAAAGAGTTGAACACAACTGAGTACATACGGAGGATGAGGCAAAGCTTTGTCGTCCAATTCATTCAACAGTTGACGTGTTGCTATGTGACACGTGGTTGGGCATTGTCTGGAGAAGAATTGGGCCCTTTCTTTTGGCCAGTGGTGGCTGCAGGCATTGAGGTTTTCAGGTTTCGGTGCATCTCATCAATTTGCTGAACATACTTCTCGGATTTACTAATGGTTTTGCTAGGATTCAGAAAGCTGTCGTGGATCAGACCAGCAGCAGACTACCAAACAGTGACCATGACCTTTTTCTGGTGCAGGTTTGGCTTTGGGAAGGGCTTTGGAGTTTCTTCTCAGTCTGACCACTGGTCATTACTGGTTGTTGTATAAAATCCACTTTTCATTGCACATCACAATCTGATTGAGAAATGGTTCGTTGTTATTGTGTAGAATAAGAGAAGATGACACTTTACAACAATGATTTTTTAAGGTTTTTGTCAGTTTATGAGACATCCATTTATTGAGCTCTTTCACCTTTCCAGTTTGCTTCAAATGTCAGTCAACCATAGAATGGTCGATATCGAGTTCTTTAGCAACTTCAGCATAGCTGTAAGAGGATCAGTTTTGATGATGGCTCTCAATTGGTCATTGTCAACTTCCAATGGCCAGCCATGACTCTCCTCACCTTGAAGGCTCTTGTCTCCTTTGGAAAACTTTTTGAAATACTGCTGCACTGTACATTCATTAGCAGTTCCTGGGTAAAATGCGTTAATGTTGCAAGTTGTCTCTGCTGCTTAACAACCCATTTTGAATCTGAATAAGAAAACTGCTAGAATTTGCTTATTGTCTAATATAATATCCATAGTCGAAAATACATAGAAAGTAATGTCATTAGCAAGATAACATAAAGTAAGAAATGAGCTTTAAATGATGTGCAATATAACCATGTTTATTTAAGAATGTATTCCAATATGTAAAAACAGCAAAGTTGAGCAATGCAAAACCACAATTATTAACGGGTTCTCTTTCTTTACTGATTTCATTTGTCTCTCTTTTTCTTCCCTGATGTGTTTCACTAGAGGTTTATCAATTTTGTCTCATCAATGAACTAGCTTTTCACTTGATCTTTTGATCTTTTCACTTGTTTTCCAGTCTCTATTTCAATTATTTCTTCTCCAAGCTTATCATTTTTCTTTTATGATCTTCAGGTTTTGTTTGCACTTTTTATTCTCACTCCTCTAGGTATAAGGGTGGTTTGTTTATTTGAGACTGTTTTGTTTGTTTGTTTTCTTTAGGTAGGCCTATATTCCTATACACCTCCCTGTCAGAGCTTCTGTTGTTCTGCCTCATAGGTTTTGGAGCACTGTGTTTTCATTTTCAGTTGTCTTGAAATTGTTTTTTAAATTTTATCTTTGATTTCTTCAAGGAGCCATTTGGTCTTTAGTAGCATGTTGTTTAGACCACAAGATTATGGTTTTTCTAGTTTATTTGTTGTTGGTTTTTTTTTGGGGGGGGGTTATATTCTTGTTTTATCCTGTTGTAGTCAGACAAGATAGTTGATATAATTTTAGTTTTCTTAAATATACTAAGACTTGTTTTGTGGAGTTGCATATGATTTATTGTTGAGAATGTTCCTTGGGCACTTGAAAAGAATATGTATTGTGTTTTATTTGAATGAAATATTTTTTGTGTATCTAATAAGTCAACCTGATCAATGCATTGTTTAAGACCCATATTTCTTTATTGATTTTCTGCCTGGATCATCTGTCCAAGGATGTAAGTGGGCTTTTAAATTCCTGTACTTTTATTGTATTACTGTTCATTTCTCCCTTTATGCCTGTTAATATTTGTTTCATGTGCATAGAGGGCACCTGTATTGGGTGAATTGAGAGTAACAAGTTTGGAAATAAGACGTAGATCCATAAGAAATCAATTGACGTTCAAATTTTAATTTTATGTAATTTTTTTTGGTAAGGAAGTCATTATGCAACACATACATCTCATAAAGTGCCTACGTGCAGAATATGGAAAGAACTGTGAAATCACCACGAAATGAATATGGATGAAAGGCTTGAATAGGCAGTTTATAAGAGTGAATATTCAAATAGTCACAAGGAATGAAGGAAGTCCAGTATCAGCAGTAATCAGGGAAATGCAAAATATAGTGAGTTATTAGTCTTACATAGTCCAGAGTGGCTAAAATGTAAAAGAGTGATAATAATGTTAATAAACATGAGAAGCAATGGAAACACACATATATTTGCTAATAATATTTTAAATTTGTACAGCTACTTTAAAAATTGGCTGGAATTATCTCCTAAAGTTGAAGAGATATCTAGGTATGTAGATAAACTATGACCCAGAAATTATTCTCCTGGTATATACCTAATGGAAATGTGTGAGTAAATGCAACAAAAGACATGTGCAAGAATTCTTACAGCAGCAGTATTTAAATAAACACAAGAAAATTCAAATGTTTGCATTAGTATAATGGATACATGAAGTGTGATATATAATGGAATATTATAAAATGATGAAAAACCCAACTGTAGTTCCATTTAGTAACAGATAAATTTCCCAAACACTGTTGAGTGAATGAGAGTCAGACAGAAAACAATTACACTGAATCATTAAATTTGCCTGTTCAAAAAGAGAACTCATCTATGGTGTTGAGCCTCTGGAATAGAGAGGGCATAGTTATGAGAAGAAGGCATGTTGTGAGGGAGGTGATTCTGGGAGTTTGGTATGTTCTGTAACTTTTCCTCCATGGTGGTAAAATTGATGTGTTTGCTATGGAATAATTCCATGAGCTGTACATGTGTGATTTGTGTTGTTGTTGTTGTTGTTGTTGCTTTTGGTAGTATAACTCTTGTATTTCAGTTAAAAATAGGTTTTTTAAAAGCACATCTTTTATAGCCTCCTGACTCTCCAAGAGTTATTTCTCTTTCATTCTATGGGGAGGTTTAATATAACGAATAAAGGACTATTTTCCAAAAGATATCCATTTTCCAATCCCCAGAACCTGTGAATATATGGCTTTACATGTCAAAAAGAATTTTTCAGGTGTGACTAAGATATTGAGATTGGGAGACTATTATGGGTTATCCAGTTGTGATGAATGTAATGAGAAGGGTTCTTATGAGAGGGAGGTGTGGGGGTCAGAGGTAGAGTGATGTTGCATGGGGACAACTTGACTGGTCACTGACAGCTTTGAAGATGGAAGTAGATTGTGAGCCTAGGAAGGAGGGCAGCCTCTAGATGCTGGTAAAGGCAGGAAAATAGACTTTCCTTTAGGCCTCCAAAAGGAATGCAGCTTTGCCAATAATTTGTGTTTAGCCCCATAAGACCAATTTCGGACACCTCTAGAACTATCAGGGGATTAACCTGTTGTTTTAAGTCACCAAATCTGTGGTAATTTGTTACAGTAGCAATAGGAAACTAATAGTGGTAGATCATGGGCAGTGTACTCTGACTTTGTACCTGTCAGAGTACACTGCCCATAATAGGTGCTCTGTAAATTGTGCTGAATGTATGATCAAGCTTCAAAACTGTCATTCCTCAGTACAGTAAGGAGTTTCTGAAATAAATAAGGATGTTGAGAATTCAAGACCAGTATGATGTGATGTGACCAGGCAGTTTCTACCAGTCTGTTTCCCTCAAATCATCAGACTTCCTTAAACATGAAACTCTTAGAGTCTGGAGGTGAAGGAAAAGAGCACAGGGTTTGTAGTTATCAGGCACAAGAAAATTGAAGATGAGGATGCAGATGAAGATGGCATGATTAGGACTTTCAATTAGTCTGTGAAAGGCATTTGTTGTCAGGAGGGAGAATAGAATATTTTACAAAAGAAATGTGCAATACATTAGATGGAGGTAATAATGCTCTTGACATCTCAAATGGATTTTGTTGTTGTAGTTAAACCACTCAGTTGTGTCTAACTCTGCAATCCCATGGACTGCAGCACACCAGACTTCCCTGTCCTTTACCATCTCCTAGAGCTTGCTCAAACTCATGTCCATTGAGTTGATGATGCCATCCAGCCATCTTGTCCTCTGTCATCCCCTTCTCCTCCTGCCATCAATCTTTCCCAGCATCATGGTCTTTTGCAATGGATCTGTTGTTCGCAACAGATGGCCAAAGAATTGGAGCTTCAGCATCAGTCATTCAAATGAATATTGAGGGTTGATTTCCTTTAGGATGGACTGGTTTGATCTCCTTGCAGTCCAAGGGACTCTCAAGAGTCTTCTCCAACACCATAGTTCAAAAGCATCAATTCTTTGGCACTCAGCCTTCTTTATGATTCAGCTCTTATATTCATAATCCTGGGCTTCCCTGGTGCCTCAGAGGGTAAAGTGTCTGCCTGCTATGTGGGAAACCTGGGTTTGATCCCAGGGTCAGGAAGACTCTCTGGAGAAGGAAATGGCAACCCATGCCAGTCCTCTTGCCTGGAAAGTTCCATGGACAGAGAAGCCTGGTGGGCTACAGTCCATGGGATTGCAAAGAGTCAGACAAGACTGAGAAACTTCACTTTCTCACATCAATACATGACTACTGGGAGAACCATAGCTTTGACAATAGGACTTTTTTTGCCAAAGTAGTGTCTCTGCTTTTTTTTTTATGCTGTTTAGGTTTGTCATAACTTTTCTCCCATGGATGTAGCATCTTTAATTTCATGGCTGCAGTCACAATCCACTGTGATTTTGGAGCCCAGGAAAATAAAGTCTGTCACCATTTCCATTGTTTTCCCATCTATTTGCCATGAAGTGCTGGGCCCAAATGCCATGATCTTCCTTTTTTTGAATGTTGAGTTTTAAGTCAACTTTTTCACTCTCCTTTTTCCTTTCGTCAAGAGCCTCTTTAGTTTCTCCTCACTTTCTGCCATGAAGGTGGTGTCATCTGCTTTTCTGAGGTCATTGATATTGCTCGCAACAATCTTGATTCCAGCTTGTGCTTCATCTAGCCTGGCATTTCACATGATGTACACTGCATATAAGTTAAATAAGCAAAGTGACAGTATACAGCCTTGACATACTCCTTTCCCAATTTTGACCAGTCCGTTGTTCCATATCCCATTCTAACTGTTGCTTCCTGACCTGCATACAGGTTTCTCAGGAAGCAGGTAAGGTGGTTTGGTTTTCCCATCTCTTTAAGAATTTTCCACAGTTTTTTGTGATCCACAGGGTTAGAGACTTTAGCATAGTCAATGAAGCAGAAGTAAATCTTTTTCTAGAATTCCCTTGCTTTTTCTATGATCCAGGGGATGTTGGCAATGTGATCTCTGCTTCCTCTGTCTATTCTAAATCCATCTTGAACATCTGGAAGTTGTTGGTTCACATACTGTTGAAGCCTAGCATGGAGAATTTTGAGATTTTCTTTGCTAGCAAGGGAGATGAGTCCTACTGTGCAGTAATTGGAGCATTCTTTGGCCTTGCCTTTCTTTGGAACTGGAATGAAAACTGACCTTTTCCAGTCCTGTGGCCACTGCTGCATTTTCCACATTTGCTGGCACAATGAGTGCAGCACTTTAAGAGCATCATGTTTGGGGATTTAAAATAGCTCAGCTGAAATTTAGGTACCTCCACTAGCTTTGTTCTAAGATCTACTTGACTTAGAACTCCAGGATGTCTGGTTCTAGGTGTGTGATCACACCATCGTGGTTATCTGGGTCATTAAGATCTTTTATGTCTAGTAGTTCTATGTATTCTTACCACCTCTTCTTAATATCTTCTGCTTCTGTTAGGTCTATACCCTTTCTGTCCTTTGTTGTGTCCACCTTGGCATTAAATGTTCCCTTGGTGTCTCTAATTTTCTTAAACAGATCTCTAGTCTTTCCCATTCTGTTGTTTTCCATTTCTTGGTACTGATCACTTAGGAAGGCTTTCTCATCTCTCCTTGCTATTCTTTGGAACTCTGCCTTCAGAGGGATGTATCTTTCCTTTTCTCCTTTGCCTTTAGCTGCTATTCTTTTCTCAGCTATTTGAAAGGCCTCTTCAGACAACTGTTTTGCTTTTTTGCATTTCTTTTTCTTGGCTCTGATCTTGATCACTTCCTCGTGTACAATGTTACATACCTCCATCCATAGCTCTTGAGGCACTCTATTTATCAAATCTAATCCCTTGAATCTATTTGTCACTCCACTGTATAATTGTAAGGGATTGGTTTAGGTCATATATGAATTGCTTAGTGATATTCCCTACTTTCTTCAGTGTAAGTCTAGTTATAATTACTAAGATCTATTCAAAACCATAGAATACTTCTGACACTAAAAACGTGGGTTGCCCTACCAAACACTTCTCTAACTAGGTGTAGATTACCAACTGGGTATCCTACAATTTGATTCAATCCTGACACTAAGTGGAGTTAGTTCAGACCTCACCGGTTAAGGGCTCAGCCCCACAAGATTGCCCTCCCACTTCAGATAGCAATTGCAAATATTGGGTCCCTCAGTTCAGTTCAGTTGCTCAGTCATGTCCAACTCTTTTCAACCCCATGAATCTCAGGACGCCAGGCCTCTCTGTCCATCACCAAGTCCCAGATTTCACTCAGACTCACATCCATCGAGTCAGTGATGCCACCCAGTCATCTCATACTTTGTCTTCCCTTTCTCCTCTTGCCCCCAATCCCTCCCAGCATCAGTCTTTTCCAATAAGTCAACTCTTCACACGAGGTGGCCAAAGTACTGGAGTTTCAGCTTTAGCATCATTCCTTCCAAAGAAATCCCAGGGCTGATCTCCTTCAAAATGGACTGGTTGATTCTCCTTGCAGTCCAAGGGACCCTCAAGAGTCTTCTCCAACACCACAGTTCAAAAGCATCAATTCTTCAGCGCTCAGCGTTTTTCACAGTCCAACTCTCACATCCGTACATGACCACAGGAAAAACCATAGCCTTGACTAGACGGACGTTAGTCGGCAAAGTAATGTCTCTGCTTTTGAAGATGCTATCTAGATTGGTCATAACTTTTCTTCCAAGGAGTAAGCGTCTTTTAATTTCATTGCTGCAATCACCATCTGCAGTGATTTTGGAGCCCCCCAAAATAAAGTCTGACACTGTTTCCACTGTTTCCCCATCTATTTCCCATGAAGTGATGGGACTGGATGCCATGATCTTAATTTTTTGAATGTTGAGCTTTAAGCCAACCTTTTCACTGTCCTCTTTCCCTTTCATCAAGAGGCTTTTTAGTTCCTCTTCACTTTCTGCCATAAGGGTAGTGTCATCTGCATATCTGTGGTTATTGATATTTCTCCCAGCAATCTTGATTCCAGCTTGTGTTTCTTCCAGTCCAGCATTTCTCATGATATACTCTGCATATAAGTTAAATAAACAGGGTGACAATATACAGCCTTGAGGTACTCCTTTACATATTTGGAACCAGTCTGTTGTCCAACCCACAATTTATCTGACTTGTCTTAAAATTTGAGATTCCCATGACCCCCTCTTCTAGTTTGAAAATTTGCTGTGACTGCACATGGAAATCAATAACTTTTCTTATTTACAGCTAAATATATATATAGGACATATAGCTACATATTCTTATAAAGGATGTTAGAAAATATATACATGAAGAACCTGATTAAGAGGCAAATAATAGGAGGTGTGGAAGTGTCCTGAACACAAGGGTTTCTGCGACTGTGGAGGTTGGGGTATACCACCTTTCTGCATGTGGGGGTGTTCACCACCCTAGAAGCTCTGCAAACCCTTTCCTTTATGGTTTTATGGAGGTCCCATGACATAAGCATGATTAAATCATTGGCAACCCCAGATTAACTCAGTCTCTATCCAATTTCCCTCCTGGAGGTGTGAGAGGATTTGGAGCTGAAAGATCCAAACCTCTTATCACATGGTTTTTGGCAGGCAACCTCCATCCTGAAACTATCTAGGGGGCTCATACAGAGTCACCTCACTAACATAAACTCAGGTATTCTCAACAGGGACTTTTTAAGAGTAACAAAAGAGACTCCTCTCATCCCTGTAACTCATGAAGTTCCAAGAATTCTAGGAGCTCTGCTCCAGAAACCTGGACAAAGACTGCATATATCTTTATTATTATATCACAATATTGTGCTAGTTAATAATGAGTAGAAATTGAAAACATCTTCTGGAAGCAGTACCTTCCTTTTCCAGAAGAGACTCACATGTGTTGCCAGTTTATTTCTCCTCTTGCCCTTCTTCCTCATTTTTCTTCATCTGTTTGTAACCTGTTTATTGAATGAGCAGGACTCAGTGGTGTATAATCAGAATATTCTTTTATTTATCTCTACACTTGCTTGCCACCATGTTAACCCATGACATAAGCATGATTAAATCATTGGCAACCCCAGATTAACTCAGTCTCTATCCAATTTCCCTCCTGGAGGTGTGAGAGGATTTGGAGCTGAAAGATCCAAACCTCTTATCACATGGTTTTTGGCAGGCAACCTCCATCCTGAAACTATCTAGGGGGCTCATACAGAGTCACCTCACTAACATAAACTCAGGTATTCTCAACAGGGACTTTTTAAGAGTAACAAAAGAGACTCCTCTCATCCCTGTAACTCATGAAGTTCCAAGAATTCTAGGAGCTCTGCTCCAGAAACCTGGACAAAGACTGCATATATCTTTATTATTATATCACAATATTGTGCTAGTTAATAATGAGTAGAAATTGAAAACATCTTCTGGAAGCAGTACCTTCCTTTTCCAGAAGAGACTCACATGTGTTGCCAGTTTATTTCTCCTCTTGCCCTTCTTCCTCATTTTTCTTCATCTGTTTGTAACCTGTTTATTGAATGAGCAGGACTCAGTGGTGTATAATCAGAATATTCTTTTATTTATCTCTACACTTGCTTGCCACCATGTTATTTTTGTTCTCCCCACCCCCATTCCAGGTAATATTCCTGGGAAGGTGACTTTTCTAGTCACTTTTGGTATTAGAATATCTAAAGTCATAGGCATTAAAAAGCTTAGTCCTATCTACTATCAAAACCTCCATCTCTCATTAAATCCTAAGCTGGCTCTTTGACCTCCTTTCACCACATGCATCAAGTTCAGGCCTGATTTACAATTTCATAGAACTGGAGGGAGTAAGTGTGTCATGGCCTGTTTTCTTTTTCTCATTTCTTTACTTCCTTTCTTCGTCCTACTATTATTATTTGGTTTGAGGGATGAGAGCTAAAGGGCAGCTGATGCTAATTGTGATATTTCTTTTAGCTGTTGAATATACAGTACGTGGTGTGTTTGGTTGTGCTTTGTGGAGTCTTCAGAATGCTCGCATACACTTAATGACATGATAGTGTACTGTTCGCTGACGTGTTTTGCTGACATCCCAGGGTAAGCTGTTTGACTTTCCCCTCATTCCTGGTTCTGGCAGTGTATTTCCAATTGTCTCTACTTAAGTGGGTGGTGGGAGGGGTGGTGTGTGGGAAGGATGGGAGGGTTTGGAGGGATGGGTTGTGCTATGGGTGGGCAGGGTGAGCTGTGGGAGGGATGAGCGGTGGAAGGGGTGAGGAAACTCTCTTGGACAGAAAATTCAATCTGTATCCCATGGACCTTGGAGAAATTCAGCATCTTATTCAGGAGTAGAGGACACTAGTGATCATGAGCAGATAGCCCCAGCTTCCATGTTAACTACTATTATTGCTGTTTCCTGGAGTTTGCTCAAACTCAGTGATGCTATCTAACCATCTCATCCTCTGCTTCCCTCTTCTCTTGCCTTCAATCTTGATATCTCCTCCAAATGAAAAGACATATAAGTCTGTCTAAAATCCCTATGGACTTAGGGATGACAGAAATAATTAGTCTGTAACAGTCTGTAGTACACTTCATTCACTTAAAGACCTAAGTGAAAATCTTCTTAGTGTGAATTTCCATCCTGTTAAAAGCATGTGCTGGTTCTCAGTCATGCCCAACTCTATGCGGCCTCATTGACTGTGGCCCATCAGGCTCCTCTGTGTATGGAATTTTCCAGGCAAGAATACTGGAGTGGGTTGCCATTTCGTTCTCCAGGGGATCTTCCCAACCTAGGGATTGAACTTCACCATCTCTTTTATCTCCTGCATTGGCAAGTGAGTTCTTCACCACTGGTGCCCCCTGAGAAGCAACTCACATTGTATTTGTGTTCTTTATCTTGTGCTTGAATCCATCACTCTCCTAGCCCCATTCCTGCAGGATTTGTCCTGTCTTGCTTAAATCACTTTGGAAATTCCCTCTATCCATTGATATGGTGACCCCTGATTCCTTTGTTTCCATGATCCACATTTTCAGTGACTCTGAGAGACCTTCTACTGATCATGTGACCTTTTCCTTCAATGACCTTACAATGCTGGCCATCTCTAATCCCTGTGACCTACACTGGGTCTGGCATCTCCCACTTTTGAAGACTATATGATTCTCATTCCTATGACCTCTATCACCCTACTCAAGTGTTCCTAAGGTTTCCCTCACTGACGTCAACCCATTGACACTTTGATCCTGAGCCCATCTTGAAGGCACTTTACTCTCCACTACTAACACAGAAAACCGAATTCATATGCTTCCATCTACCCTCATTCCCAATTTATGTCTAGCCATTTTGTAGGGAACTCTTGACACCGTCTCAGATTTGCATTTAGTAATCAGTCTACTTAAATGCTGGAGGCACTGGTAAAAAAATATTTGTTTATACCCGAGGACTTTGCCTGAAAATCAAAGTTAATTATAATGCTTGTTAGTTAAAAGTTTTAATGGACTTATTGAACAAATATGAAAAGCATTGAATAAATGTTAACTTTGCACAGTTATCTAGGATGCAGCGATGTCAGAGACAGGTGCTATATTGTGCGTGGGTTCTGTTTTTATCACTATTTATTTCCACTTTATTCTATTTAGAGGCTCCTCCACTCTCAGTGAGACTATTTTTAAAGAACAAAAGGAAAATCCATCTATTCAAGAACATCTGTTTTCTATATAGTTTTTCTGTTTCATAATTTTTTTGGAGACATGGTCATTTGACTTGAAACTGAAGAGTATGCTTGGGGCACAAAGATAGCAGTGTGAGCACTCCTGTCTCCCAGCTCTGAAGATCCAAGTTCTTTGATTTTTCTTCTTTGTACTGTATGTTTTTATACAGGCTGTGGAGGGGTAGAGAGTGTACTCTCAAAGGGAAGCCAATGAATGGCCCTTTGTCAGACATGAATAACTTTTTTCTTTGCATCAGAATTCCTTCAGATCATCAACTTTGAGAACCTAGCATAAGTCATTGTTTCAGAAGGTATAGGTTTGCAGAGTGGAGATTTCCTCCCCTCTCAGATCCTTCATTTGCTTCAAAATGTTCTTCATTTTTATTTCTGATCATGACTCTATGGCTCAAATAGTGTGAAAAGTCACAAAGGTGTTTGATTGGAGATAAGCATTTTCTTACAGTTTAATACACAGAAACATTTCCTATTGAATTATCACTATGGTTTAGTGACTAAGACATGTCTGACTCTTGTGACTCCATGGACTGTAGCTAGCCAGGCCACTCTGCCCATGGGATTCTCCAGGCAAGAATACTGAAGTGGGTTGCTATTTCCTTCTCCAGGGAATCTTCCCAACCTTGGAATCGAACCCGGGTTTCCTGCATTGCAGGCAGACTCTTTACAGATTGAGCTATAAGGGAAGCCCTCACTTGCTCACAGCCTTGATTAAAATGGCCCTTTTTCCCTGGTCATAAATCTTGGTCCATAAATGGGTCCTTCTCAGACTTGTACAGAGCTCTAGGCTTTGAATACCTAAACTCCTGTGATTTTTTTTTTCTTTACCTTAAAAAAAAAACATGCACAGGCAAGGGCCAAAGTGCCAGGAAGAAGAGAAAATGGTTAAATTAGAAAAAGTTATTTAAGACTGAGCGACTGAACTGAACTGAACTGATGAGATAAATACTAAGTACTTTCATCTTCAAGACATCAATAAGGCTTTACAGAAATTACTTGCTTCTGCATATAAGGTGGCTTCCAATAGCTGGATAAGAAGCCAGAAACCCATGATATTTCTCAGTACCAACTGCCTTTCAAAGGTGATTTGGTCATTCAGTAACTTTACAATGAGCTAAAGACACTAATATACACCACTAACTGTAACTCGACTTTTTTTTCTGTTACTGCTATTATACTGTTTTTTAGGCTGCATTAAAAAGCAGTAAAATGCATTAGAGAAGATTACATAATTCATATCTTTAAAAAAGAGAGTTTATATTGCTTTCTTTCTATTGAAGTATAGTTGATTTACGATGTTGTGCCAATCTTTGCTGTACAGCAAAGTGAAGCAGTTTTACACATATAGACATTCTTTGTAAAATATTCTTTTTCATTATGGTTTATCCCAGGAGACTGTATACAGTGCTGTGCCATGCAGGAGGACCTTGCTATTCATCCATTCTAAAAGCAATAGTTTGCATATATCAACCTCAAATTCCCAGTCCATCCCTCTCCTTCTTCCTCTTCCCCCTTGGCAACCACAAGTCTAATCTCTGTGTCTATGAGTCTGTTTCTGTTTGGTAGATAGGTTTGTTTGTGCCATATTTTATGATTTGGTCATTCAATAACTTTACAGTGAGCTAAAGACACTAATATACACCACTAACTGTAACTCGACTTTTTTTTTTTCTGTTACTGCTATTATACTATTTTTTAGGCTGCATTAAAAGCAGTAAAATGCATTAGAGAAGATTACATAATTCATATCTTAAAAAAAGAGGGATTATATTGCTTTTTTTCTATTGAAGTATAGTTGATTTACAATGCTGTGCCAGTCTCTGCTGTACGCAAAGTGAAGCAGTTTTACACATATAGACATTCTTTGTAAAATATTGTTTTCTATATGGTTTATCCCAGGAGACTGTATACAGTTCCCTGTGCTATACAGGAGGACCTTGCTCTTCATTCATTCTAAAAGCAATAGTTTGTATATATCAACCTCAAATTCTCAGTCCATCCCTCTCTTTCTGCCCTCTTCCCCCTTGGCAACCACAAGTCTAATCTCTATGTCTATGAGTCTGTTTCTGTTTGGTAGATAGATTTGTTTGTGCCATATTTTAGATTGCACATGTATGTTACATTATATTTGTTTTTCTCTTTCTGACTTACTTCACTTAGTATGGTAATCTATAGGTGTATCCAATGTGGCTACAAATGGCATTATTTTATTCTTTGAAATGAAAGTTTAAGTACAACATGAATTAACATAATGTGTTGAGTTTTGTCAATTAAGATCTTGTCAATTAT
>SJYC01132213.1:0-14547 GCA_006408675.1 Madoqua kirkii
GTACAGAAACATTTTTTATTGAATTATCACTATGGTTTAGTCACTAAGACATGTTCAACTCTTATGACCCCATGTACTGTAGATAGCCAGGCCCCTCTGCCCATGGGATTCTCCAGGCAAGAATACTGGAGTGGGTTGTTATTTTCTTCCCCAGGGAATCTTCCTGACCCTGGAATCGAACCCAGGTCTCCTGCATTGCAGACAGACTCTACCGACTGAGGTAGGAGGGAAGCCCTGATCTGGTCCACAGCCTTGATTAAAATGGCCCTTTTTCCCTGATCATAAATCTTGTTCCCTAAACGGGTCCTTCTCAGATGTGTACAGAGCTCTAGGCCTGGAATACCTAAACTCCTGTGAATTTTTTCTTTACCTTTTTTAAAAAACACACCCAGGCAAGTGCCAAAATTCCCAGGAAGAAGAGGAAAATGTTTAAATTATTAAAAGTTGTTTAACTTCTATTTTTCATATTTGTGTAATATTGTTTCCTGAACTGATGCAGGCTCTATCTTGGCCGTTTCCATTAAAAAAAAAAATCCTATAATAGAATGGCTTTAAATGGCATTATATTTGAGAACTGGAAATCTTAAATTTCCTGTGATTGTTTTTGCATTCAAGCATTAATAACTCTTCTTCACCATTTCAGAGAGTGAAAAAAATACACTTAGAAATGAAAAGAATTTGTAACTTCCAGTGAATAACTGTATATTGATAAAAATATTCGTATAGTTATTCTTTAGATTTTGTAGCACTCTGCAATTTTATTTCCCTCTATGAAAATTAATTGCTTGAAGCTTTATATAATGTTACATATTTAAAAATAAAACATTCAGAATAACAATAAAAATATGCAGTTGTTATATTAAATGGGCTTTATTTGATTTTATCATGTACACACATATCAGTTATCTGTTTTTAAAGAAGAAGGAATTGAGGCAAAGAAAAATAACGTTCTTACTCAAGAAATCTTCAACTCTTGCTATGATTAATTTAGTTTTAGATGTTTCATTTGAAAAAAAATGGATACAAGGAAGGCTTTCATTCCGAGTGGGTGGTATTTTAGGCTTGTTGTGGTAATGTGCGTTCTTTGTTTAGATACTGGAACTCTTATCTGGTCATTGTGTATTAATTTTTTTTCAAGTCATCGAGCACATCCTTCTTTGTGATTTTCTCCCAGGCATCAGGAATTTCACCTTTATCGATAAATCTTTTGTGATATTTTTCTTCTAGTTTTGATCTGAAGTGACAGATAAACCATTTCCAGTATGGCTGGGTGGATGTGTCTGGGGTGATGCTCCATGTGGCATATTCCCCTCCTGCTTGTCTATAGGTCTTATATGGGATTCTTCTGCCATCATTCACAATAAACTTACAATCACTTGCTACCAGACTAGTACAGTAATCAATGACAAAATGGTCTGTTTTATCCCACCTCCATCCACTGAGAGCCTCTGGACGGTGGAAGGGAACACTGTGGTCTCCTTCATGGGTAGGGATTGTGTTCGTACAAATTGCTTTACAGAAGGGACACTGTTTCCAGCAGCCACAGAGATGTTCAGAGAGCATTTTCTGGATTTCAGGAATCATTTCTTCTTCAAGTCTAGACAAACAGTTCTGTTCTACCTTCTTCATTTCAGGATCCAAAGCTTTACACATGGCCTCTTTGAGAAACTCGATATCTTTTATCTCCTGGTGTTCAATGCTTATCAAGTCTTTTCGTGGAAAGATCAAGGTACTCCTCAGGTGATCACAGAACAAATCTAACCACACAGACACTGTGTTGCTTTTAACTTTAGATCTTTCTGTAGATTCACCTATGGCTAAGAGGATGGCATTCTTGATGTCATCTAAACTCATTTGTAGGAAAGTCTTTATTTTTTCACTTCCTGTGTCAGAGAAATATCTTTTAACATGGTTTTCAATGTAATTCTTAAAAAATGATTCTGGATTATGAAGGTACTGCCAGTAGTTATCAAAATTTTCCTCTTCTGCCAGAGAGATGAGAATGTGTTTCTCCAGGTTAGCTCTGTTTTCATTGAATGCCCGGCAGGTGGTTCGAATGTCCCCAGCAATTTTGAGGACCATGATTTTCCTTATGGTGCTGGAGACAGCAAGTGTGAGTTTCTTCCACAGAAAATCAGCAAATCTTGTAATGGGAATTGCTCCTTGACAAGAGATCTTAAAGCTTATGAAGAAATCATCTTTCTTGCTTTGCAGATAGTTTACAGGATCATTTGCCCTCTTGAATGCCTTGTGCATCTCCTTAAACTTCACTGATGCTCTTTGGAATAAACACAATGATAAGTCTATTTCATACTTTCTTGTAAATGTGTATCTTTTCTGAGTGGATGCAGACTTCACCTCTTCTTGTATTATTCTCAGGATTTCATGGAAATAAGTTGGATTGTAATCATGCTTTTGCTGAGATATTTTGTTAACAGTTTCATTAACTTTTGAAATAATGCAGTCAGTAGTCATATTTATGGAGTACATATCCTGTCTCTCTATTGTCATTGTAGAGAGTTCCCAAGATTTCCTGTTAATCTTAACATGGTTGTCATAGTTGATTTCAAACTTTTCTCCAGAATAGTTCATTAGTACGCTTGCCATGCCTTTTTCCTGATTGAAATATTCAAAAAGGATGCTTTCAGAATCCAGTTCAATTTTAGGCTCTACAGCTGGAGGGAGACTTGAGGACACATCATAGACCCATTTTTTCCAAATGTAATTGAATTTCTCATGGAGCATTTCCTCGCTCAATTCGGTGCCATTTAGTGATAAAGCCAAATTCTGACTTTTTTCCAATAATTCCTTTTCATAAGCTGACTTTTTGTTATCCAGTTTTTCTTGACTTTTTTTAAAACTAATAAGTTCTTTGGCTTTTTTTTGGACATCTGAAATTAGTGCCTCTTTAAGGGTTCTTAGTTTATTTTCAAAATTTCCTTTCCACTGAACCAGCACCTCACTATCTGGGTCTTCATTAAAATATTTTTCAAGTTCTTGCTTGATGGGTTCATATATCTCTGTAACTGGAGCCTCTAGGGTATATGTTTTGAGTGTCTGAATTTTTCCATTCTGAATCTCGTTGAGCAGCTGGTCCTGTAACATCTCCACCTGACTCCTGAGGTCCCATGTCCAGGAGTTATACTTGCTTTCCAGTTTGTGCATGGCCATGACTTCTAGAGTGTTCCTGAAACTGAAAATAAATTTCTCATTCAGTAGGGCTCTCCACAAATCTTGAACTCGGAATTTTACATCTGATATCTTCATGATGTTTCCCCTAAATTCCTGTTGGGCAGTCACAAGAATTCTGCTTTTTAGTTCCTGAGCATTGTGGCTGTAGCGAGGATTGGGTACGGCCATTGGGGGATTGCCATCCCAGAGGTGAGCAAAGTAGTAGACATGGGTATTGGCATCAAACTTAATGACATCACTAAAGCAGGTTACATCGGAGCACTCCTCTTCCTCAGCTGCTATTGCTGCCATTTTGTCCAATGTCTGCTTTAGCTGCCTTCTTCCTTCCATATTTTGGTCTTTAGCTATAACTTCGCCCACATTCTGATGGACAAAGAGGCAAGTGGGAGAGATTTTTACTTGTTTCATCCTCAGAAAAGCTTGGACAACTATTTGTAGAATATCTTGCATTTCTGATGGATTTTCCCCCAAAATATTTATCAGAGTCAAGTTTCCAATTCCAGTGACAAAGGTTGCCAACTCATTGTCATGATTTTGGGACTTGTTGCTGAGTTCTGGGGCTCGAAGTCCCTCTGTGTCCACAACAAGGAAAAAGTCAAAGCCAAGTTCAGCTGTGAATGTCTCCTCCACTTTCAGAAGCTGCATGTAGGCCCCCCGCGTACACCTCCCAGCACTGACAGTGAACTGGAGCCCAAAAAGGGCATTTAGCAGGGTGGACTTCCCTGAACTCTGCAGGCCAAGGACAGAGAGAACAAAGAGCCGCTTGTTTCCAAGTTTCTCAGAGAGTTTGTCAAAAATAGCTGTCACCCACCTCAGGGGCACATATGAAGCATCCCCATCCATCAGCTCAATGGGAACACCAGATATCATCAGATCTGCAGCAATGTGGGGAAAGGAGAGAAATATGGAATCTTTCATGGGTGAAGCTTCTTCCAGAGCTTCATAGATCTGGCCAGCTTCTCTGAGAATGTGCTCAATTCCCAATGTACAGTTATTAATCTCTCTGGAAATAGCTTCTATCTCTTTTTGCCAGTCTTTCAGAGAGCTACTCTTTGGGGCCTCTTGATTTTCTTTTTGAACCAATGCTTTTTTCTTCTCATTTAGATTTTCCAAGTGTCCTGCAGTCAGGTTGTCCAAAGCTACATTCAGCCACTGAAGGAAGTAGAGTTTGGTGTGAGTTTCTGCATGATTTTGGAGAATTTCAAGGACAGAACGCATTAAAGCATTGAGAGGAAAGGCTTTTCTCAACTGTTTCTGTCTTATCATCTGTTTTTCTGTCTCAGTCTCACTTTTGTGTTGTTCAATGCTGCGATTCCCCTTTTCTCTCAGATGATAGAGTTCTTTGTCCTTTGTACACCAAAGTTGCCACAGTTTTCCCTGAAGAGGTAGTAAGTTTTCTTTGACCTGAGGTATTCCCATTTCTCTCAATAGGGTCATTAGAGCCTCTGCCTTTTCTTTGGCTTCCTTGCAATCTCTCTGGTCTTCATCAATAAGCATTCCTTTGTTGCGAGCAACTTGGGCACAGTTCTCCAAGCTGAGTGCAGTGTTTGAGAGCTTCAGCAAATGTCTGATTGTAGTTGTGAGCTCCCCTATTAATTCTGCCTCATTTCTGTTCCTGATCCCAATTCTCACTCTTGAGCCAGAATTATGGACTGTGAATTTTCCTTTATCATCAAGCAAAAAGATTAAAGGTTTTGATGACTGACACATGTCACTGACTATTTTTCGATTTCCTTTATTGTCATCAGAAGTTGACATGAGGACCACAATTATGGAAGAGACTTCCTGCAAAAAGGCGAGTTGCTTCTCATGTTCCTTTGCATCTCCATGAAGATTGGTGAAGGTCAAGCAGTTGTCAAATCTGTCCTGCTCTTCCCCCCCAGGACAGTACCAGGTGACTTCCACCACTCCTCCCATCAAGAGACAGTCTCTGCTGCTGCCTTTGCAATGTCGGTGAAAAAAGACATCATGTTTGCGTTCACTGAGAAGACAGTTCATGATCTGTGATTTGGAAGCAGAAAAGCCTGTTCCAACTCTAATAAAGGACACAATGGGGGCAGAAACACGACACATCTGTTGATTTGTGTAATTGTCCTTCTCCTCAGATGTATATATCCCTACTTGCTGCCAGCTCCTTCGAATTTGTCTGAGAGACCAGAGAGAGAATTCAATTTGAGCATTGCAAGGATTAGGTATGAGAAGGGGGAGAGCAAACTGACAAATGGAAAGTTTGTCCAAAATATACTGTCTGGCAAGATCATCTGCACAGTGAAGAATTGCCATCTGAATATCCATAGGGTGAACATAGAGTCTGACATTAGTGGCTGTTGAAGGCTTAGTAGGATGAGCACTTTCTTCAGGTAGATCTTCATATGGATCAAAAGCCTCCTTTTCTTGATTTGAGGTGCTTGAATAGACTTCGTTCTCTGTGTATTCTTCATGTTTGATGATCAGGTATCTCAGCCCATAATCCAGCATTAGTAGCTTCTGTAGGAAATAGAAGGGAAGTTCTCTTTCAGAGCAGGGCTGGGTGTTGTACACAGAAGTCTTGTGGATCAGTTGGAAGTTAGCTCTGCTCATTTTTTTTGGGTAGTAATGTTCTAGGCCTAGACGCTGGAGTAAGTCTTGGAAGGCTCCATTTTCTATGACTTCCTCCTTTTCCTTTTCATTATCATGTGGTTCATGGCACTCTTTCTTTTCATGGAAGACACTTTGCAATTCTTTTATTACCTCCTCCACTTGCAATGAGGAGACTGTAGCCTCATAATTCCCATCAATGAGCAGTCTCAAGTCTTTTTCTAGGTTTTCCCAATCATGATCTCCAGGTTTGTTGAGGACATATACAACTTCTTTAGTCAAAGATTGTCCCATGTGATGTTTAATCAATGCCAAGCGTTGTATTTTCTCCTCTGGAGAAAGAGCTTTGATGCCTGCTGTTGCTGTCAGACCTGTGAGCACCAGGAATGCCTGGGCCCTGTAGTAGCATATATTTTTAAGCTCTTGGTATTTATTTTGTGCAGTTTGCATTTTATCCAACAGGAAGTCTAACTCATCATGCCCCAGGAGATACTGAAATATATTGTCAAACGCATGATATCCTGCACCAGATGCTATCAAAAGTAGCAAGATGCACGTGTCTGGCTCCCCCATTTCTTTGAGGTTTTTCAAGAAGGAGGCAAGAGACAAGGTGACCTCGTAAGTCAACTTTCTTTGAGCTTCCTCCACCATCTCTGTGGATCCAGAGTTTGCCTTTACTTCCCTAAGGTCATTCTTTTTTTTTTGTAATATTTCAATTAACTCAGAAAATTGGGTGATATGGACATTGTATTCCTTTGGTTCTGACTGAAATATCCACTGCATAATGGAATGAGCCCGAGGAAAGTTTTTTACTGTATGGATGTGAGGATACAAAAGACTGCTCAGCTGAGATTTAATATACTTCGTTCCATAATTGGAAGATCTTTTGCACCAGTTGACAGTGTTGACCGGAAAATTCTGCAGACCCATGTGTTTGAGGCGTATATTAGTCCAAATGTTACTACTCTCAGTTTTTTGACTCAATCTTACGGACTTTAAAGAGGCGGAAAGTTCGACAAGAAGTCCTAATTTTTGAAAGGTCCTAAAGTGTAGGAGATCCTTTTAGAATAGGAGGAGTTATGAGTCATTAAGAAGAGAGAGGACCGAGACCCGTCACTCAAGGCAGTCTCGTCATATCGACACAAAGTCCGTCAATCGATTAAATACTCCTAGGAATTTTAGTGAAGACACCGATCAGAGGACAATGTCCCAAACAGGTACCAGCTGAAGTCCACGGTCAATGACACACCAGGTTTGATTATTGGCAACTAGTCCTTCTTTCCAGTCAGAAAGGCCATTTGCTTCTGGTGGGCCACCTGTCTGGGCCACAGATAATTTGACTTTGGTTTGGAGATTTTGGAAGGTTGTTCTCTGAGAGGTTTTTTTCGAATGAGAGTCTGAAATATCCAGATCTGAACCAATGTTCACTCCAAAGCCACTGGAACTTTCCCTTATGTATATATCCAGGGCCTCTGCTGCTTGCTGTTTCACTTCTGCCAGCTGGTCTTTCTGGAAACCCTCTGAAATGGCTTTCCACCAGTAGATTCCTCCCAGGTGCAGAGGGCCCTGGTTAGCATGAGACCCAAACCTCTGGAAGAAGGCTTCAGCCCTATCCCTCAGCAAGCTTAGTTTATCTGGGTCTTCTGACTGACCCAAAAGGTCTTCGGTGCATTTTAATTCCTGGAGAGCAGCATTGGATAGTTGGAGCTGGTCTATGGGAAAGATGCAGGAGGCCAGTGGGATATAGGTGAACTTGGTTGAGCAGAAATAGGAGTGTGTAGAATGTGACTGTTGTATTTTCTTGAATCCTGAATGCATGCTCTGATCCATACCAGCTTCCAGGCTAATTCCCCAACTTCCACCCTTTGCTAAGACAGTCATACTGAAGCCCAGCTTCTCTACAGTCTGAGTGAACATGGCTTCTTCTTGAGAAGATGCAAATTCCTTCATTTCTTCCTGTGTACGCTGATTAGGGCCACGAAGTACAAAGTCCTTGGGGACACAGAGTAGCTCCTCTTTCTTCTCTATGAGACACCTCTGGTCACTGGTTTTGTAAATTCCCTGCAGGGCTAGTCCTCCGGATGCATGTCTCACCAGTTCTCTATCTGGAAGATTTTTCCTGTGAGAAAGTGCCCCCTCCATGACCTTGAGTTGTCTCTGCCTATCTTCCATGACTTCCCCCGGGGGGTTTTCAGGAGATGTGCAGAACTCTCTGGGGATCTCCATTGTTTGCCTCAGCACTGTTTCTTTTTTCCTCACTGCCTCTTCCTGTTGTTGCCTCTGTTCTGACAGCATTTCTCTTTGTTCCTGCAGTGCCTCCGTAGTCCTTTTCTTTAATAATTCCACCCAAGACTCTTATAACTCTGAAAGAGTATTTGAGTGTGACAGCTTAAGCAGTTTCTCCAGGGCCCTTTTCACCCAGGAATGTTGCACCTGGCATTTCAGTTTCTGGAGGTCTTTTTCTTCCAAGTATTGTAAAGCATGAACAAAAGTCACACCCAAGTGTTCCTGCAGCTTTGACAACTAGTACTGAGCTGCCAGTGCTACCTTTCTGAGCATCTTTTGGAGACGTTGCCTATTTTTGCCTCTAAACAAGGGTTCACTGGGCCTAGATTCTGCTGTGTCCATGGCTGTTGGAAGAAAAGACACTTAGTTAGCCTGTGTCATGTTAATATGCAGAATTCTGTGACTAATTTGCAGAAATCAGTTGTTTTTGTATACACTAATAATTAATTATCAGAAAAAAATTTCAGGGAACAATCCCATTTATGATCACACTAAAAAGAATAAAATACCCAGGAATAATCTTAACCAAGAAGGTGCAAGACCTATTTTCTGAAAACTATAAGCACTGATGAAAGAGTCTGAAAATGATAAAAAGGAATGGAAAGATATCCCGTGTTCCTTGATTAGAAGGATTAATGTTGTTTAAAATGTCCATACTATCCAAAGCAATCTATAGATTTAATGCAATCACTATCAAAATACCCAGGACACTTTCACAAAAGTAGGGCAAATTAATTCTAAAAATTTTTTTGGAACCACAAAAGACTCATTTGCAAGCTGAATGGAGAAAAAAAAAATAGCTGGATGTATCACGTTACCTATTCAGACTTACTACAAAGTACGTTAATCAAAAGAGCATGACATTGACATAAAAGCAAACACATAGATCAATGGAACAGAATAGAGAGCCAAGAAATAAACCTACACACTTATGGTCAATAATCTATGACAAAAGAGGTGAGAAAACAATGGAAAAAAGAAAATTCCAATAAATGGTGCTGGGAAAATTGGATAGCTACATTAAAAGAATATTAGGAAAAAATAGGCAAAGAATAAATAGATGTTTCTCTAAAGAAGACATACAGATGACCAACAGGCATGTGAAACATCACTCAACATTGTTAATTCTTAGGGAAATGCAAATCAAAACCATAATGAGGTATCACCTCAAGCCAATCATAATGGCCATCATCATATAGTCTACAAATAATACATGCTATAGAGGGTGTGGAGAAAAAGGAACTCTTGTGTACTGTTGCTGAGAATATAAGTTGGTTTAGCCATTGTGGAAAAGATTGTAGAGTTTCCTTAAAAGTGAAAAATAGGATCACAATAGTACGCAGCAATTCCAGTCCTGGATATATATGCAAGGGAAGTGAAGATAGGATATTGAAGGGATATATGCACCCCCATGTTTACTGCATCATTATTCACAATAGCCAAGATATGGAAACAGCCTAAGTGTCAGCCCATAGCTTAATAGATAAAGGATATGTGAAACACCATGCACACATGTGCACACAGACACAGACACACAGTGGAATATTATACAGTCACGAGATAGAGGGAAGTCCTGCCATTTGTGTGTGCAACATGGATGGACCTTGAGTGCATTATTGCTAAATGTGATGTCAGACCAAGCAAGAGAAATTTTGTATAATAGTACTTACATGTGGAATCTAAAAAAAACCAAACTTGTAAAACCAGAGTAGTATGGTGGTTACTAGGGGTTGGAAGGTGTAGGAATTAGGGAGGTACTGTTTAAAGGTACGAATGTGCCATCAGTAGATGAATAAATCCTAGACATCTAGGCTTCCCCGGTGGCTCAGATGATAAAGACTCCACCCGCAATGCAGGAGAGCTGGGTTTGATCCCTAGGTTGGGAAGATCTCCTGGAAGAGAGTATGGCAACCCACTCTAGTATTTTTGCCTGGAGAATCCTTATGGACACAGGAGCCTGGCGGGCTACAGTTCATGGGGTTGCAAAGAGTTGGACACACTGAGCAGCTAAGCATAGCACACATAGTGATTATAAACAAAATACTGTATTATAAACTTCAAAGTTGCCAAGGGACTTTATCTTAATTGTTCTCACCACAGTAAAGAAATGGTACTGTGGTGTGATAGAGGTGTTAGCTAACTCTATCTTGGTCATATGGCAATATAAAAATGTATCATATCAGCACC
Source organism: Madoqua kirkii (assembly GCA_006408675.1). Taxonomy (NCBI): domain Eukaryota; kingdom Metazoa; phylum Chordata; class Mammalia; order Artiodactyla; family Bovidae; genus Madoqua; species Madoqua kirkii. The sequence goes on from SJYC01132213.1 coordinate 10,243, forward strand.
TTGCATACCTTAGACTTATGCAAGGTTATATGTTAATTTTATCTCAATAAATATGCACTTCTTAGCTGGCTTATACTTGTCATCCACTTCTCACTCTTCCTCTGACACTAGTTAATATTATTATATATATCTATTTTATATTATAAACTATGTATGTATAATCAAATTCTCTTTATCTACTGATGCCATCTTAATGTGTGTATGTAGAACCAAATACTCTTGTATTCAGTGTTTTCTCAATGTTATGTTTTTAACCCCACTGTCTTTGACACATATTATATGAGATAAGATTTCACACGTTTCAACTTCACACATAATTCAGGTTTCCTCTCTTCTTGTATTTCCTGTCCTACTGAATGTCACTATTATAATCCTATGCATCCTCTTCCTCCTAATGTGAATGTAGTTTCATGTCCTTTCAAATTATCCTTTTCAATCTCTCCTAAATCTCAATTCTTTTTAATTCTCTACCAGCTCTCCCTTAGATTTTTCCTTTATTTTTGTCTTTATTGAATCACTCTAATTGTCATCTCGTCTTACAGTCATTTTGATTTTGTGTTTTCCATCTTCCCCAGTGTCACTAAAATTTGAATCTAAATTTAATGGCAGACTCAGTAATTAAAAGAACAGCTTTTCTGGGCTTCTCTGGTGGACAGTGGTTAGGAATTGCCTTGCAATGCAGGGAACACTGGTTCGATCCCTGGTCCAGGATGGTCCTACATGGAACGGAGCAACTAAGACCGTGTACCACAACATCTGCACCTGTGCTTAGAGCCCACAAGCCACAACCACTGAGCCCATGTGCTGCAGCTACTAAAACCCGTGTACCCTCGGGCTGTGCTCCACAATAATAGAAGCCACCACAATGAGAAGCCCTGGGTATATATGCAAAGAAAGTGAAGACAGGATATGGCTGAGATGTATGCAGTGTGCATATGCACACTGCACCTAGAGTAGCTCCCACTTACCGCAGCTAGAGAAAGCCTGCGCACAGCAGTAAGGACCCAGCGCAGCCAAAACATAAATTAATTAGAAAAGAGAACAACTTTTCCAACTCAGTTATCTAAAATATCTAGATAAAATTTAAGACAAATTCTTTGCAGTCTAAGGAATTTAATAGATAGTGAAATAATATCTGATGGAAGAGGTAAATAAATTTGAAGCAAGTGAAACACTTCCATTACAAATGAAAGACAACACTTAGGATACCTTGGCATATACCTCAGAAGACAAAAGAAATTCACATTCAGACATGTCATAGTGAAACTGCAAAAAATACAATAGCAAAAGCAAAGCATTTAGAGAAAAGCAGATTTTAAAAAATTAACGTATTTTAATTGGATAATAATTACAGTATTGTGATGGTGTGCCATACATCAGCGTGAATCAGCCATAGGTATATTGGTGTCCCCTACAATTCTGAACCCCCTTCCCACCTTCCTCCCCACTCTATCCTGGGTTGTCCCAGAGCACCTACTCTGGATGCTCTGCTTCATACATTGAACTTGCACTGGTCATCTATTTTACATTTGGTAATGCACATGTTTCAGTGATATTCTCTCAAATCATCCCACCCTCACCTTCTTCTACTGAGTTCAAAAGTCTGTTTTTCATATTTATGTCTCCCTTGCTGGCCTGCATGTAGGATTGTTGGTACTGTCTATCTAAAGTTCATATATATGTGTTATTATACAGTATTTGTCTTTCTCTTCTGACTTACTTCACTCTTTATAATAGGCTCCAGGCTCATCCACCTCATTAGAACTGACTCAAATGCATTTTTTTTTAAAGCTGAGTAATATTTCACTGTGTATATGTACCACAACTTCCTTATCCATTCATCTGTCAATGGAAATCTAGTTTGCTTCCATGTCCAAGCTATTGTAAATAGTGCTGCACTGAACACTGGGTTACATGTGTCTCTTTTAATTCTTGTTTCCTTGGACTGTATGCTCTCAGCACTGGGATTACTGGGTGGTATGGCAGTTCTATTCCCAGTTTTTTAAGGAACCTCCACACTGTTCTCCATAGTGGCTGTACCAGTTTGCATTCCTACCAACAGTGTAAGAGCATTCCCTTTTCTCCACACCCTCTCCAGCATTTCCTGTTATAGACTTTGATGATGGCCATTCTGACCAATGTGAGATGATATCTCATTGTGATTTTGATTTGCATTTATCTAATAACGAGTGATGTTTAGCATCTTTTCATGTCTTTATTAGCCACGTATATGTCTTCTTTGGAGGAATGTCTTTTGTCTACTTTTTGATTGGATTGTTCATTTTTCTAGTACTGAGCTACATGCAAAGAGTTGACTCATTGGAAAAGACTCTCATACTGGGAGGGATTCGGGGCTGGAGGAGAAGGGGACAATAGAGGATGAGATGGCTGGATGGCATCACTGACTTGATGGACGTGAGTCTGAGTGAACTCCGGGAGTTGGTGATGGACAGGGAGTCCTGGCGTGCTGTGATCCATGGGGTTGCAAAGAGTCGGACACGACTGAGCGACTTAACTGAACTGAACTAAACTGAGCTACATGAGCTGCTTGTATATTCTGGATACTAATTCTTTGTCAGTTTTTTCACTTGGTATTACTTTCTCCCATTCTGAGGACTGCCTGAGGTAAGTGGATTTTACCTTCAAATAATAATTAGAATGATGACCTCAACAGCACTGATGGAAGCCAGAAGGCAGTCGGATGGAAGGCTAAACCTACTGAAAGGAAATAGCTGATAAAGTATGTTTCTATATAGAGTTTAAAATATCCTTAAAGAATTATGGTGGAAGAAAAACATAATTGAAAAGAGCGCAGTGACAGAATTTGCTACCTGGAAACGTACATTGGAGGAACTACTAAGGTATGTTTTTTCAGAAGGAAAATATCACCAATGAATAGTCAGAGATACAGGAAAAGATGGTGAGGAAGAAAGGAATAAGTATATGGAAAAATCTAAATAAATGCATAAAGCAGTGGGGTTTAAAATACATGATGGCAATTGCATTTAGGCTGGAGTGTGCAGCCAAATGGATTTAAAGGATCTTCAATTCCTTGGGGTATTTGAGAGACAGGTCAAAGATTCTATTGATTTTGTAGAATATATGTTGCAATTTCTAGAACAATCTCAAATATAAGAGTCAAGAATATATAACTGTCAGACTAACTCAGGAAAATAAAATAAGAAACATTTGATTATACAACTTATCAAAATTTGTGGGCTACAGTGAAAGCCGTGCTTAGAGGGAAATTTACATTGAATGCATACATAACTAAAGAATAACTATATGAAAACAATAATCTAAGTTTCCATCTGAGGAAATGAAGAGAAAATTAAATCCAAATAAGCAAGAGTAAATAAATAAGAACTAAAAAACCAATATAATTGAAAACAGGAAATCAATAGAAAAAAATCAGTAAAAGTACAACATGATTCTTTGGAAATACCAACAAAACTAGTAATTCAGAGTGTGAAGAGAGGGAAAATACAAATTACTAATATCAGAAGTAAAATACGGATTATGGATATGAATTCTGTAGACACTGAGGATGAAAAAAAGAGTACTATGAAAAACTGTTTGCTCTCATGTTTGATAGCCCAGATAAAAGGTATCAATTCTTTGGCAGACCAACTATTAAGCTTACATGAAAGGAAATAAATAATCTAAATAGGTCTGTGTCTGTTAAAAAAAATTGAAACAATATTTAACAACCATCCAAAACAGAAAGTACCAGTCCCAGTGGGATTCACTGGTGAATTCTAGCAAACATTTAGGGAAGAAACTGTACCAAATATTGAGGTCAGTGTTACTCTAATACCAAAATCAGTTAAGGACATTATAAGAAAGAAAACTGAAAACCTATATCTCTTGTGAAAAAAATTAACAAATTAAATCTAATAATATAAAAAAGGAGTTATATACCACAACCATGTGGGATTTACCTCAGGTAAGCAAAGTGGATTCAACGTTGATTCAAAGTGGAATCAATTCATGTAATATACTACAATGAACTAAAAAGAAAAGCCACATGAAGAGAACCAATTTGACAAAATCCACTACTTACTCATTATTAAAACTTCCAGCAAGCTAAGAATAGAGGGGAACTTACTGAACTTGATAAAATACATAAACAAAAGCCCTAGTATTAACATAACACTTAATGCTAAGAACCTAGAAACTGTCCTATTAAAGAAAAATAGGTTAAGGATATCTCCTCTCATCCCTCCTATCACACATTCTATTGGAAGAGTTAGTTAATAAGATAAGGAAATAAAAATATACTGATTGGGAAGAAACAAATAGAAT
>SJYC01132216.1:0-20341 GCA_006408675.1 Madoqua kirkii
TTCAAAAGCAGAGACATTACTTTGCCAACTAAGGTCCGTCTAGTCAAGGCTATGGTTTTTCCTGTGGTCATGTATGGATGTGAGAGTTGGACTGTGAAGAAGGCTGAGCACCGAAGAACTGTTGCTTTTGAACTGTGGTGTTGGAGAAGACTCTTGAGAGTCCCTTGGACTGCAAGGAGATCCAACCAGTCCATTCTGAAGGAGATCAACCCTGGGATTTCTTTGGAAGGAATGATGCTAAAGCTGAAACTCCAGTACTTTGGCCACCTCATGCGAAGAGTTGACTCACTGGAGAAGACTCTGATGCTGGGAAGGATTGGGGGCAGGAGGAGAAGGGGATGACCGAGGATGAGATGGCTGGGTGGCATCATGGACTCGAACATGAGTCTGAGTGAACTCCAGGAGTTGGTGATGGACAGGGAGGCCTAGCATGCTGTGATTTATGGGGTCGCGAAGAGTCGGACACGACCGAGCGACTGAACGGAACTGATGGGACCAAATGCCATCATTTTAGTTTTCTGAATGTTCAAGTCAGCTTTTTCACTCTCCTCTTTCACTTTCATCAAAAGACTCTTTAGTTCTTCACTTTCTGCCATAAGTGTGGTGTCACCTTCATATCTGTGGTTATTGATATTTCACTCAGCAGTCTTGATTCCAGCTTGTGCTTCATCCAGCCCAGCATTTTTCATGATGTACTCTGCATAGAAGTTACATAAGCAGGGTGACAGTATACAGCCTTGATGTGCTCTTTTCCCAGTTTAGAACTGGTCTGTTGTTCCATGTCCAGTTCTGACTGTTGCTTCTTGACCTGCATATAGATTGCTAAGCAGGCAGGTAAGGTTGTCTAGTATTCTCATCTCTAAGAATTTTCTAGTTTGTTGTGATTCACACAGTCAAAGGCTTTAGCCTAGTCAATGAAATAGAAGTAGATATTTTTCTGAAATTCTCTTGCTTTTTCTATGAGGCAACAGGTGTTGGCAATTTGATCTCTGGTTCCTCTGCCTTTTCTAAATCCAGCTTGAACATTTGGAAGTTCTTGTTTCACATACTGTTGAAGCCTGGCTTGGAGAATTTTGAGCATTACTTTGCTCAAAAATTGTGGAGTTGTGTGGTAGTTTGAACATTCTTGATATTGCCCTTTTTTGGGAATGGGATGAAAACTGACCTTTTCCAGTCCTGTGTCCACTGCTGAGTTTCCAAATTTGCTGGCATATTGAGTGCAACACTTTTAACAGCATCATCTTTTAGGATTTGAAATAGCTTACCTGAAATTTCATCACCTCCACTAGCTTTGTTCATAGTGTTACTTCCTAAGGCCCACTTGACTTCACACTCCAGGATGTCTGACTCTTAGTTGAAGATCACACCATCATGGTTATCTGGGTCATGAAGATCTTTTTTGTATAGTTCTTCTGTGTATTCTTGCCACATCTTAATATCTTCTGCTTCCTGTTAGGTCCATACCGTTTCTGTCCTTTATTGTGCCCATCTTTGCATGAAATGTTCCCTTGGTATTTCTCATTTTCTTGGAGACATCTCTAGTCTTTCCCATTCTATTGTTTTCCTCTATTTCTTTGCACTGATCACTGAGGAAGACTTTCTTATCTCCCCTTGCTGTTCTTTGAAAGTCTGCATTCAGATAGATATATCTTCCCATTTTTCCTTTCCTTTTCCCTTTTCTTTTCTCAACTGTTTGTAAGGCCTCCTCAGACAACCATTTTGCCTTTTTGCATTTCTTTTTCTTGGGGATGGTTTTAGTGTACTTATCATCTCTCTAATAATATACAGAATTGGAAATCTAGCTTTGTCTGATTACAAAATTTGGACGCCCACTGTGGAATATGTTGCTTTTTGAACATAGAAATTTCATTCTCTTTTGAATCATTTGGAGTGGCTAAGTTTCCATGTGATCCTGAATGCATTTTGATTACCAACATCTACTCTTAAGTTAATGATTTTATTATATTGCCCTAGTAAAGAGCAATCCCAGGACACATGACTGTCATTTTGTCTTTGTTTTGAACATTCGTCCCTTGATCATGTTTTCCTAACTGCTCTTTCTGGAATATAAAAGACATTTAGTAAATACTTGCTAAATAAAGGAGTGATAATACTTTATTATGAAGTCAGATTTTTTTTTTGAAGAAAGGAGGAATTAGCATACCCTTCTTTAATTAAATCATAGGCTAAATATTATCTCACAGTGCCACAAGTATGATTGTAGGAAATATTTCATATTGAACCACAATTGATACACATTTGAAAAAGATGTAGACTTACTCTCACCTAAGTAAGGGGTTTTAGCACATTTTTAGTTAAATGTAAGTACAATATAATTACTTGGTTCTGTCTTATGTCAAATTACAGTATGAAATAAATTGAATGGTTAAGCTGAAAATCACTTTAGTTTTCATATAGACTTGAAAATCTAACTTTTGTGACATGGAATTGACTGTATTTTGATTTTATTTGTATTTCTGAAGCAAGGAGAAGTCAGACTGAAGTGTTTGAAAGCTCTACAAAGTCTGTATACTAATAGAGAATTATTCCCCAAGTTGGAGCTATTCACTAACCGATTCAAGGTAAGAATGACTTCTTTTCTTTTTTGCTTTCAAAATGCTTGTTATAGCTAGCTTAGCAAATGGCATTATCATAGCAAGTGTAGCTCATATTCTTTACTACATGTTCTTTAAATAGACCTGTATTAAATAGCTGAATCTCTGCCTTAGAAAAGATATTACCAACATGAGGTCTTATTTATTACCTTCAATGGAAAGTCTCCTGCTTAAAATAAGATTTTTTTCCTGTGCATCTTTTTATACTGATTTTGAAAGGTAAGGTTTGTCTCTTTGTTAGAGAATGCTAATTGATGAAAATTATAAACATTTACCACACCTCCTATGTGTACATAGTACCATGATGATAACATTTGAAAAGGAAAACTTTCCATCTAATCTAATCATCATTAGACTAATCTATCATTACTCTTCCATCATCTCCCCCAAAAACATTACCTCAGATCTGTCTCAGCTTCTTTTCTGTTCGTGGTTGGTTTGACTTATAACTTTTCTTCAGGATCGCATTGTATCAATGACACTTGATAAGGAATATGATGTTGCTGTTGAAGCTATTCGATTGGTTACACTAATACTTCAGTAAGTATAATATTTTAATTTAGTCTGTTAAAACATTAATGTTATTTCCCAGCATTATTAGTGCCCTTCACATATATAATCCTAATGTGTATTCTTATTACTTTTGGTTTTGCTTTCTTATTTTAAGGTTAGGTTTGAAACAAAATGTTTTCTCTTTGTGTTTTATTTTGAATATTTTCTATTTCCTCTATGTAAAATTTCTTTTATGCAATCCAGAAAAAGTATCAATGAAGTAACATTGTTATTGTTTAATCTCTAAGTCATGTCCCAACTCTTTCACAACTCCTTGGACTGTAGCCCACCAGGCGCCTCTGTCCATAGGATTTCCCAGGCAAGATTACTGGAGTGGGTTGTCATTTCCTTCTCCAAGGGTTCTTCCCAACCCAGGGACTGAACCCACATTTCCTGCATTAGCAAGTGGGTTCTTCTGTTTAAAGAGAGAGACAGAGAAATTGAGAAAGAAAAGACTTAAAAGGGTTAGGTTTTTCAAATAGACCTCTTTGGAATGGTACAGAAGTAAAAGAAAGGAAGCAAGGTGATTAAATTATGTCATTAATATGATAGAAATTTAAAAATAGGAATAGTTTTGTTATTGTTTAATCTCTAAGTCATGTCCCAACTCTTTCACAACTCCTTGGACTGTAGCCCACCAGGCGCCTCTGTCCATAGGATTTCCCAGGCAAGATTACTGGAGTGGGTTGTCATTTCCTTCTCCAAGGGTTCTTCCCAACCCAGGGACTGAACCCACATTTCCTGCATTAGCAAGTGGGTTCTTCTGTTTAAAGAGAGAGACAGAGAAATTGAGAAAGAAAAGACTTAAAAGGGTTAGGTTTTTCAAATAGACCTCTTTGGAATGGTACAGAAGTAAAAGAAAGGAAGCAAGGTGATTAAATTATGTCATTAATATGATAGAGATTTAAAAATAGGAATAGTTTCATATATGCTGCTAAGTCGCTTCAGTCGTGTCCGACTCTGTGCAACTCCATAGATGAGAGCCCACCAGGCTTCCCCGTCCCTGGGATTCTCCAGGCAAAAACACTGGAGTGGGTTGCCATTTCCTTCTCCAGTGCATAAAAGTGAAAAGTGAAAGTGAAGTCTCTCAGTCGTGTCCAACTCTTAGCGACCCCACGGACTACAGCCTACCAGGCTCCTCTGTCCATGGGATTTTCCCTGGTGGGCTACAGTCCAAAGAATTGTGAAAAAGTTGGGACATGACTTAGAGATTAAACAATAACAGTGTTACTTCATTGATACTTTTTCTGGCAAGAGAACTGGAGTGGGGTGCCATTGCCTTCTCCGTATATAGAACTAACTGAAATCAGGAAGAATCTGTATGAGAGAATACAAGACCTGACAAAGTCATTACACATCCTCCACTTCCTATTTTGTGATGCTGCATCTGTCATACACCAAATATCATGTATGCCAGGGTCTATTGTTTTGGTCTCTTAACCTCTTTCTGCTATACTACCATATTCTTTATTATTGTGGCTTTATATTCCAGTAGATGTTGTGTGTTTATAAATATGGCCTCTTACTGAACAGTACCTTCTTTGCCTTTCTTTTTAAAATGCACTTAGCTACCTTTTTCTTTATGAATTTTTAAGGTGCTTTTGTCTAATTCCTCAGAAACTTTGGTTGGGAGTTTAAATATTAGAACTGCATTTAGAAACTTCCCTGGCAGTCCAATGGTTAAGACTTTGCACTTTCACTACAGGGACAAGGGTTTGATCCCTGCCTGGGAAACTAAGATCTTATAGTGGCGTGGCCAAAGGAAAAAAGAACTGCATTTAATTTTATGATAAATTCAGGAGAGAATGGAATTTTTTATAATTATATATGTTAACTGATTTTTATGTTTTCAATAGTTCTTCTCTTACCTTCAAGGAAGAGTAATTCTCTCATTTGTTGTTGTTGTTTAGTCGCCCAGTTATATCCCATTCTTTGTGACCCCATGGAGTGCAGCACGCCAGGCCTGCCTATCCCTCACCATTTCCCAAAGTTTGCCAAGTTCATGTCCATTGGATTGGTGATGCCATCCAGCCATTTGATCCTCTGACGCCTTCTTCTCCTTCTGCTCTCAGTGTTTCCCTGCATCAGGGACTTTTCCAAGGAGTTGGCTATTCGCATCAGATGACCGAAATACTGGAGTTTCAACTTCAGCTTATCTCATAGCTCAGTTGTTAAAGAATGCAGGAGACCCCAGATTGATTCCTGAGTTGGCAAGATCCTCTGGAGAAGGGATAGGCTACTCACTTCAGTATTTGGGGGCTTCCCTTGTGGTTCAGCTGGGAAAGAATCTGCCTGCAATATGGAGACCTGGGGTTTATCCCTGGGTTGGGGAGATTCCCTGGAGAAGGCTACCCACTTCAGTATTCTGGCCTGGAGAATTTCATGGACTGTATCGTCCATGAGGTCCCAAAGAGTCGGACATGACTGAGTGACTTTCACTATGCTCAGCTTCAGCGTCAGTCTTTCCACCAAGTATTCAGGGTTGATTTCCCTTAAGGTTGACTGATTTGATCTCCTTATTGTCCAAGGGACTTTCAGGAGTCTTCTCCAGCACCACAGTTCAAAGACATCAATTCTTTGGTGCTCTGCCTTATTTACAACAGTCTCTCATAGGCTCCTCCAATATTATATTTTTCAGCTAGAACTTCCCTGTGGCTCAGACGGTAAAGCGTCTGCCTACAATGCAGGAGACCTGGGTTTGATCCCTGGGTTGGGAAGATCCTCTGGAGAAGGAAATGGCAACCCACTCCAGTACTCTTGCCTGGAAAATCCCATGGATGGAGGAGCGTGGTAGGCTACAGTCCATGGGGTCGCAAAGAGTCAGACACAACTGAGCAACTTCACTTACTTCCTTAAAGAGTATTTTTCAAACTATCTGATACCTTGTTTGGAAAAAAAAAAAAAAAAATCATACTTTCATCTTGAATTTAGAAAGTAGTTTGGCTAGTTTCAAAAGTCTATTTTTAAGATTCTTTTCCTCTTTTCATTGGAGGAAATAAGGGCAGAACATATCTTATATAAAAAGTACAGTTATGGCCCTCCAACTGTATCAGATGATCTAATTCATTAGATAACTTGGTCCTTTTCTGGATTCGTCAGAGAGCTCTCCCTGTTTCAGGAAAGGGAGGTGTCATCCTGAGACCCACAAAAGTCCTTAGGATGGACCTCCAAGTAAGGGTCGTTGGCAACCCACAGGAAGAATTTAGGAGGGAACCGTAGTAAAAGGAAAGCAAGTTTATTTAGTGATACACATTCCATAGACAGAATGCAGTCTCTCTCAGAAGGCAAGAGCCCCCCAGGGCACAAGTCCTCTGGGAAAGTGAAATAAGCCCAGGGGCATGGGGACGTACTTTTTTGGGGTTAAGTGATTTCATAGGCTAATGAGTAGGAGAAATATTCTTGCTGTTTGGGGGAAAGGTGGGGATTTCCCAAAAATTGGGCCACTGCCCACTCTTTTTGGCCTTTTATGGTCCTTTTCAGAGCTGACATGGTGTGAAAGGAGTGCTTTTTAGTATTTCGGTGAAGGTATTACGAGCTAAAGATCAATAACTGTACTATTCTGAAAGCCACCTTGGTTACAGCTGGCTCCAGCCTGTCCAGCATGCCAGCAGGTGCTCCCCATCGTCGTCATCTCACATCTGTGTCCTGCCCTTTTCCCTCCTGTCTTATCCCCGCTTTGGGTGTTTATGACAGTGGTTCCCTGCAGTGGATGATGCTTCCTCTGGCAATTTACTTTGTGATTCAGCACCTGGCTTTCAGTTTCCTCTCTGAGTTGCTTGCCCTGTATATGGCCTTGTTGGGCAAGATGTCTTTTAAAACTATCCAGGCTGGCTCTCTTTAATTATTTCATGTCTGGCCTAAAGGAAACTGGGAGGAAGTATAAATTTCTACTCATTATATTGGTCTGACTCCTGATTCCTACTTATATGGTGAGGTTCACAAACTAACTCTCCAGTCTCTTACAGTACTGCATGAAATAATCTGGCATTATTTTTCTTGGCTTGTGAGATGTCTACCAAAACTTCCTCAAGATAACAAGTTAAAGTCACCTTTAACATCCTGTTGTACTATCTTTAAATTCTTTTTCTCTCCATCTGTTTATTTTTTTCTTTTTGGTGTAGATTATTTCCTTTCCCTTATGAGCTTGGATTACTGAGAAATCGTAACTTTTTTTCCTATGAGTTTAACTTCATCCTGAGGGTATTAGTTCATTGAACTGATTTATATACATATAATTAAGTGGTTAAAACTTAGGCCTTGTTGAGAGAGGGAAAGAGTGAACTTTAAAATTAAACTGCTTCTAATCTGTCTCCCATCCTTGATATCCAGCTCTTTTTCATTCAGAACTAAAGTTGTTCCTTATACTATGATGCAACTACATTATTTTGCTGCAAAGGTCATTCCAATTTATATTCATTTGACAGATCCCTTGGTCTCCTTCTAGTCTCTGAGGCATCTCCAGAATTGAATTCTGTGGAATGAGTTTATATTGCTATATCTTGTCAAGAACCTGTACAGCCCAAACATTCTGTACCCCATCTGGTCATTAATCTTTAATCCTTTCAAATGTTTTTAACCATATTAATAGTCAGGAAATAGATATTCTCTCTTTTGGGAAAAAAAAAAAAAGATGCATCCCAGCAAACCAGTAAAAGGTTGAAACTTTAAGACTACATGAAAAGAAAGACAGCAAATTTGCATTAGTAAAGGAGTGATTATGACTAGTAAATCATTTTATATAGAGAGAAGACTAAATAGTATTGTAAGTATTGTGATAAACTATAAAATAGACAATTCTGGCAAGAGTGACATAGCACAGTAACAATTAACTATGAAATGGGTGAATATACGACTAATGTCTGTTAACAAAAAAACATGCATATTTAAAGAAACTGAGCTAAATTGGGCCAATGTATATCCCAAGGTATTAAGAGTCATTGTCTATAGGTGTGTATGGGAAGAAATGTGGACCTTTTGTTTTCTTATTTTATCTGTATTTTCTGAATTTTATATAGCAATTGAAGTGCCCTTTATAGTTAAATATTATTTTCAGACTCAACTAAAAAGTGGAAAAATAAAATCAGTATACCTTGAGCTTTTATAAAGAACCATAAAAAATTTTGATAAAGGTAGAACTGACAGTAAACATTTGTTTTGGCTCAGTTTTACTTTTCTGAATTTTTCAGTGGAAGTGAAGAAGCTCTTTCCAATGAAGACTGTGAAAATGTTTACCATTTGGTGTACTCAGCACATCGCCCTGTTGCTGTGGCAGCTGGAGAATTCCTTCACAAAAAGTGAGCTAATTCTCTAAGAAACAAGTTCTACTTCTCTGTTTTTGTTTTGTTGTTGTTTCATAGTTAGTAAAAGCAAGAGTGACTGAACGCGGTGCTAGAAGTGGCCACTGCAACCTCTGTGGGCGGTAACATTCTTACAGCCTCCATACACACCATGAGTCACACCCCTGAGAAGGATGCCCCTTGTGATGTACTCCTTTGACCTAAAATCTAAAAGGATAGTCCTCAGCTAGTCAGCTCCTTGTAAATGGAGATGGCAGAAGTGCTTGAAGTTTACAAAGACTGACCTAAGTAATTGAAATTTTATTTCATCAAATTGTTTTCCCTTTTAAAATTCTGTGTCTCATCTTAACTTCCCAACACTAGTAATCTAAAATTATCTTCAAAATACCTCCCAAATTTTCTGGGGTTTTTTTTCATCTTATTAGGAGGAGGATTATTTTAATCAGTAATCTGTAATGATAGTAAAAATATGTATGCAGCTACAGTTTAATTTCAAAGCACAATCTCATTGAATTTTTTGACAAAGCTAATGAGAGTTCTTTGATGTAATTAAACATCTTTATGAAATATGTTTTTGATTATGGTCTCTAGTATATATATTTCTGTAATTTATTAGTTCATTCTTAAAATATAAGCATATTCTTGGGCAGGGGGATGTTGTGCTGTGTTTTTGTTTTTATTCATAGATTTAACTTAGTGACTTTGACAGGTTAACCCAGAGGTCTTTTACATGTAGTGATTTGTAATTATGTGTGATTATGCTAAGCACAGATATAAATCATGCACTGGGCAACTGTTGTACATGGGTGATTAACTTTGATAATGAGCAAGCATGGCCTTCCATCTAGCATCAGCATCTTGGTGCTGCAATCACAAACTGCTCTTTACTCAGTGTAAAGTGACTCTTGCTTATAGCTATTATATATTTGTCTCACTGTCTTTTTGTAAACTTGTTTCTTTGTGGACAGCCACAAAGTAGGCTAAGACTGAGGGTGTTCAGCTGTCATAGGAGTCAGCAAAGCACAAGGAAGTGCCACATATCCAGTGTGCTTAGCCACTCAGTCCTGTCCAGCTCCTTGGACTGCAGCCTGCCGAGTTCCTCTGTCCATGAAATTTTCCAGATAAGAACACTGGAATGGTTTTCTGTTTCCTCCTCCAGGGTATCTTTCCGATCCAGGGATCGAACCTGATCTCCTGTGTCTACTGCATTGCAGATGGATTCTTTACTAGCTGAGCCATTGAGGAAGCTCCTCTTTATTCAGTGTTACCTCTCAAAACAAGAAAGAGCTATTTCTATGTAAAAAAATATTTATTTAAGAAGGAAGCTGGCTAGTAGTGCATGCTGCTAATGAAAGTGAAGAGTCAGAATTTTCAGGCATGGCTTTTACAGTAAGATGTGACTCTGACTCATTGGCTAATATAGAATAATGCTGTTTCCATATTTATCTTGAGGTGTTGTCTGTCACGAATATCAAAGGTATATTGTAGTCTTAATTTCCCTTTCTTTTTTTTTATTATATTCTAGTTAGTCTCTTTTATAACTTTTCAAAAGGAATTTTAGAAAGAGCTTATTGCTTCTGTATATTTAGAAAGAATGTATTGCTTCTGTAGTTTCAAAGAAAAGATAGATTTAAAAAGGTACATTATCTACAGAATGGAGGCCATTAATGGCAATACTGGAGTCAGAAAGAGCCCTTGGATATATGTAATTTTATCTGTATTGTATTTGTCTAAGTTTGAAACATTTGCTAAAATTTTTTAAATTTAACATTTCATATAAATATCTACCAAAGTAAGCCTCCATTATTTTTTATTTCTTTGAAAAATGGAGTCAGTTCCTATGCAAACAAAAGCTTTGCCTCATAAGCATCTTTTATTCCCATGCCCTGGAAATACTCAGTTGGAGAACTTTTGAAAAAGCTAATATTGTTTAGCATTTTCCTACCATTTAATATTGTAATCTTTTAAAATCTGTTAAGTAAACTATAGACTCAAAATTCCATGATCAATTTGGTTTTTTTGTTTGCTTTTTTACGAAATGTACGTGCACATACACTTAGTCGGTTTTTTAGTCTAAACACTGAAATTTATATACTGAAGGAGAAGACTTAAATTCATATCCATGTAAATTTGTAATATTCTTATTTTGTTACTTATTTCCAGATTGTTTAGCAGACATGACCCACAAGCAGAAGAAGCATTAGCAAAGAGAAGGGGGAGAAACAGTCCAAATGGAACCTTATTAGGATGCTTGTCCTTTTCTTTCTTGAAAGTGAGGTAAATTTTTAACATAGCTCTTTATTTTGTTGTATTAGATTACATTTTAAGTAAAATCGTCATTTAATCATTGTAATTAGTGATTTTTTTAATCAAATGAAGACAAGACTGTTTCTTACAAAGTTGCCTTCATGGATATTTTAAATTTTTTGGCTGTGCTGCACAATTTGTGGGATGTTAGTTCCCTGAGTGAAAGCCCATGTCCTAACCATTGGACCACCAGGAAATTCCTTAGCTCCATAGATTTGATTCCATGATAATGGGATCAGTACTCTACATTTTTTGGGAATATATATGCAGATATGGATTAACACTGAATATAGGTTAGCAGTTTTTAAAGTTTCATAGTACTGCATTGCAATACAGCATACTCTTTTTGTTGCATTTTGTTTTTCTTGTAGCTTTTCTTTTTACCTGTAGTTTTAAATCACATTATGTAGGGAATTCCCTGCAGAAGGCCTGGGTTTGATCCCTAATCAGAAAACTAAGATCCTACAAGCTGTGTGGTATGGCCAAAATAAAAAGAACAATTATATTATTGAAACAATATAGGAACATTTTCAAGCTGTCAAACCACTGGTTCTGTCTTGCTTGAAAGTTATTTAAGGAAAAGGAAAAATATGAATTTGAATGTAAATTAGTAGTAGTGCAAGCTCATGCAGTATTTCTGTGTCAGTTTATCAAACATCCATGTTATGTTAACATCGATAATATACTATCAGAATCTGTTTGCACATGTGAACTTTAGTTTGCCCATTTCAATGTTCTTTAATGTTAGGACTGTATCCAACTGCTGGTATAACATGGGGGGATAGCAAACTTATACCTGAAGCTCTGAATGAACAAAGTTATTGGCTTAGAAATGAGTGGGAATAGAGTTGCAAATAAAGGTAGCAAAAATCTAGAAATCTAGGACCCTGAACTTTACCTGGGGAAAGAATATTTTTGGTTTGTATGGGAATGTCTAGGAATAAGAGAAACGTAAGAGACTATATGACTGCTCAAGTTTGAAAGTGCTGGAGATATTCTGTAAAAATGAGGAATTGAGAGACAAACAAGTAGTCTATAAGAAAATTAAGATCAGACAGAGATGTAAGGATTAGTGGCAAGAGTGGGGTTAGGGCAAAGCAGAACCAGAAAAGTGAAGAAATTGCTGATATTTTTTAAGTGAGTTGGGAACAGAGAAAGAATACAGTCAAAATGAAACCAACTGGAGAGTTGCATTTGTGTAAAGGATGTGTTTTAGAACAGTGTATTAAACATGTATACAAATTTTGTGGAAATCTTCTTAAAATGCCAGTTCTAATTCAATTACTCTTGAGTTGGAATCTGAGGTGCTACTTTTTGCTTATGCTTCTGGACCAGAAGTCCAGGAACCACTTGGATAGCAAGAGTCCAAAGCATTATTTTCTTAACAAAGTGTGGATATTATTATGGAGTAAAATATAGATGCTTATGAATATTTAAGGTAAAACACTGAATACTCAGTAAATTTCACACCTGTAATGGACTATTCAAATTAAGCCCTTAACCCTTTAGGTTTTAAAGAAATGAGATTAAAAGTATTTTGCAACAGTGAAGTCCTATTTAAAATTTTGACTTTAATAGTAACAGTAGTATCAAAAATTGATAGAGATAAGATACACATATACTATTAAACTGCTGAAAAGTTTGGGGAATATGATGATCAGATTAGTGAACTTGATTATTAATTGAAAGAAAATGTTTTGCATCTCTGAAAATCCAAGGACTTTACTTTTTTGATATATTAAAAGCCACAAGTACTTAGTTTTACAGTTTCATGCTCTGTTCATAGCAGTAATTTGTGATGTGTATTACTGCTCTATTTTTGAAATGATATTACTGTTTTATGTGTTTGCTGCTCTTTACTAAAATGTTACAAGAACATTAAAATACATTTCCCAGTTGTTTTCTGTGACATTCTTGTCAGCTGCAAAAACAACTGCAAATCATTGTTAAGGGTTTCTAGTTGATTCGTGATCATAATATTGGTGTTTATGGTCTCTTGTTTTACAGGAAGCATGGTTTGTTAAAATCTCTCTTCTTATTTTGTAATACTAGTGTACACCTGAAGTTGAATGCTTATTAAACCCGTATTCTTGTAATATGATGGGATTCTGATTATACCTTATTCTGAATTCCTCTAGTTTTGCTATAATGTGAGTTTTAGTAATATTTTAGTCATAGGCTCATAAAAAGTTGAATTGAAAGAAACCTTAGAAATCATAAAAGTAGAAAAAGTTCAGCTTATAGTTGAATTAGCAATCAGTTACCTATAATTGACTGAACTGATTATCTTTCCTATTTCTTTGTTTTACTGGGATGATGTTGTTGTTCTTTAATTGGTAAGCCCTGTCCAACTCTTTGCAACCCTATGGACTGTAGCCCACCAGGCTCCTCTGTCCCTGGAATTTCCTGGGATAAGTGATAGCATTTTAATATTAGAACTGTAAAATATTGAATTGGAACAGGTTTGCAGTCCATAGGGTCTTCCTCTTTTATATATGAATGATAGGTGAAATAAGATTAAGAGATCTACCTAAATTAGTTTTTCTCTTTTTGTACCAAAAAGTAGCATTTTTAAGCCATCACAACTTTTTGTTATTGTTGTTGGTTTTTTTGGTTATTTTCTGACTTTTTTTTTTTTAATTTTATTTTTGCTTTATTCTACTTTACAATACTGTATTGGTTTTGCCATACATCACAACTTTTTTAGCAGTCATTGGCTTCAAGTGAAAAAATACCTAGTGTATTTGAGATTGTCTTTGTTGTTTGAAATACATGCCAAATAGTAGGATAAATGCTACTTTTGTATGATAAGCCCAGATATCCCTATAGGTTGTGTGACCATAATACTTACTATACAAACTTTTGAAACTGATGCTTTTCAGAGTGACGAGGTTGCTGTTAATAATTATTCCAAAGCAGTTAACCATAACCCAGAACATTTCTGGACAATCTAGAAGTATTGTAACTGTACTTCTAGGCATATAGAATGATAAGGCCAATTATGGCAGCCATTTAAGACAGAAAGTTAACAGATATATTATGAATATAACAACCAAGAAATCCCCTCCAGAATAACTTTTTTTGTATTTTATTTTTTTTAATGTGTTCTTCAAGATTACCAAAGCTGACTCTGTTTCAGCAGAGAATAAACCCAGTATTAGAGTATTTGCAAATTTAGGCTTAATTATTTAGAATGGTTATTTGCACTGTAAATGATTTTTCATAAAAGGAACAAGTGTAAGATTCCATTATACTGTGAGCTCGTTTAGAGTATTAACTGTTTGACAAAAGAGTTAACTATTTGACACGAGGTACAATGTTTATGAATAACCTTGAAACCAATTAAAAACAAGTGGGAACACACTGAAAAAATTTTAATTAAAGTCACCAGGAAAATGAAATTAGTTTGTTATATACAAGATTAGAGGAAACTCTATAAAATAAATTATGCTTAGCTATAGCAGGGTAAAATTCACCCCACATAAATGTAATTTTAATTTATGTATATAATATAATTCTGATTATTTTTCTGTATAATGACTCTTTATCCATTAATGAGCAACCTTTTTTGTTTATCTGTTTCAAAGAAATACAAAGAATGCTTGCACAACCTGATTTTCATGCTGTTTTTATAAAAATTTGATACCAAAAACTGTTTTTAGAAAGTAAATTTTTGTTTAATTGTTAGAGTTCCAGATCCTTTTTAATCCCAGGGCTTCTTTATGGCCATTGAGAATGCCGCAAGACCTTTCTTCTTAATATCTTCGTCTTTCACTTACAGTAGAAGATCCTTGGTATGAATTGTCTGAAAGACTATTGTAACCTTTTACCCTATTGGCCACATAAAAAACTTTTTTTTTTCCCTCAAACATGGATCTGTCTACCTGGTATTCTTATAGAGGCTTGAGAGTAGCAAGTTATTTGGCCATCACAGATGCCCCAAGACAGGAAGATGATATCATGAATATTATGTCAAGCCAATTCCTGACAGACTATGTTGTACTGATTGTTGTTGCTAATACTGTTCAACTTAAAATTTTTAATAAAAAAATGGGCCAACATATTATCATGCCCTGCTGGTGTACACATTGAGTTTGAAACGAGATTATTAGTGTTAACAGAATGCATTTTACTAAGCCACCACCTTACGGTCAGAAAGAGGAAATGATCTAAGACATTAACATTAGCATCTATATTGAGAATATACACACAAAAAATTTCCAGAACAGTGACAACAGTCCTGAGTTAAATTTTAATATACTGTCGTTTAAGGCATAGAAAACTCATCCTTAAAAATGCCAATACTAAGGGAATCACAGTTTTTAAAGCCTTGAATTGTGCCAACAACTTATCCAACTGAAAATTTCAGGCTAAAAATGTCAAAATGAATGAGATATTACCAGTTGACAGAACAATGCAAAGTAAATGATTATGAATTCATTCCAATAGAGTTAAGTAACCAATGCCCTCACAGATTCATGGGGTTGCAAAGAATTAGACAGACACGACTGAGCAACTGAACTGACCCTCACAGAGGACAAAAATAGGAGAAAAAAATTTTTGAGACTTTTTTAGTAGAAATCTGAAATACGTTAAAGACAAGAGAGAGCAACAAAGGCTGGTGAAAGGAGTGAGCTATCAGTAATAATTAAGTGGCTGTCCTTTAGTGGAGCTTATTCCTTACTTTAGAAATGCTGGTCCGGGCATTGGGATATAGACATTAGGCTGAGAAGCAAAGTTGTGAATAAATACCCCAATAATTTATGGATACCTATAGGGAGAGGGAACTTCTGCACTCAAGATACAAAGTGCATTCCTACAATTAGCCTGCCTGACTATATATCCCCCTTTCCACTTTCTTCACAACCAAGGAAGCTAGGACCTTGGAATCAGACTCAAGAAAAGCATTCTAGCTACTAGCATTCTTCAGTCTGGGCTCATTAATATATATATATATGTATGCTGGTACCCAAGAAACTCTGAAACCTGAAAATAGAATACCATGAAAAAGAAGCACAAGGCCTGACATATGAAATTTTTTTATTAATGCCCCCAAATACAATAAAAAGTCATTAAGAAAGAAGAGAGTTCTTAGAAATTAACATGATTTTCAAAATATGAGGGAAAAATGGATCATTAAATGACCTGAATTGACATAACCAAGGATTGGTTATAGATCAAGGGATTTTTTTCCAGGAAGGAAAAAATTTTTTCCAAAGGAGGAAAGAAATTAAAAGTATGAGAACGAAATTCAGAAATAGGGGATACAGATTAAAACAGTTTATTATGTTATCTAGTAGAAACTTCAAAGAAAACAGAGAATGAAGGAGGGAACTAAACAAAGCCTATGTAATTAAAATGTTTACTCCTTTTGTATCCTATATGCAAAGTATTACTTGAGGAAGTTTTTTAGCAAAGTGAAAAATTGATTCAATGACAGAAAAATAAGGAATATAATAAATATCGGTGAACAGATAAGTCTAGGAATCAAGCTAAACAGTATGACTGTTGTGCTTAAGCAAATAAAATTTTTAAATTTTGGTGGTCATGGTGATGGAGAAAACGAGTTAGGAAAAAAACTGCAGGAAGCACATATTGGAAAAAAAAAGAAAAAAGAAAATGGCATTAGTAGAGCACAGGGGAAGCAGATGCCAACATCTGTAATCTCAATAAATGTAAATGGACTAACATGCTTTATTTAAAAGGCAGTTTATCATATAGGCTTTAAATAAAGAGATTAAATGTTTACAAATACACCTTAATCAAAAATTTAACACAGAAAGTGAACTGGATAGATCCTGGATGTAATTAACAAATGCTTATAAAAAGCTGAAAAGGCAATGTCATATGTAAGTCCAGAATTCAGAACTAAAAGGGACAGGGAGGATATGTATAGAAGGTATAATCTGCCAAAAATATATTTGTGAACTTTTTATACCTATTCTGTAGATATGGTTAAGTGTGTCAAGCATAAACTCAAGTTTACTCAGCATTTTTTAAAATTTTGATGAAATTGTTTACCATTTTAGCTACTAGTAAGTATACTTGTTCATTAGCATTAAGTACATTCACATGAATGTCCAGGTGTCACTACCATCAACTCTAGAACTTTTTCAAAATCTTCCCTATATTGAAACTATACCCACTGAATAGTAACTCCATTTCAGCATAGGCTTAGTAGCCTATTAAACAAAACTATTGGTTTTTCTATTTTCTGCTGCTAATTTTCATTTTTGATACCAGGTTGTGCACTGTACCTATGCCTGTCACTGTTGGAATGATATTACTGATGGTCTGACAGGAATATTTTCCTAGGATATGTGATTTAGAAAGTTTGACTATATTTGACTGCAAACCTTTGCCTGTCTTCTTTCTGAACAGAGATGCTAATCAGTATTATCTACTTTGGCTTTGACAAAGAACATTGGGAAACTGTGGATGTTGAGTGTGCATGAGTGTGTACGTCATTTCCTGAGGCATTTCAGAAAACAGAATGTGAGATTCAAAGTGCGATGGAAATGAAGTATAGAATTCAAGAGGTGAAATCAGGCAGAGCTTTAAATAGGTCATCAAAATTTACATAGAAGTTAAGAATAACGATAGAATTAGGAATGAGGAAGAAAAGCAACTCACCTGCAAAATGTACCAAGATATCAGTAGATAACCAGTAGGTCTACTAAGGTGACTTTCACATTTTCAGACCCCTCCTCACAATGTAAAACTATTTTCGCTCACATATACAAGAACATATGACTGATATATAAAATAGTACTTAACATTCTATGTGCTATACACTCTTTTTTAGTGTTTCCTTTTTTTTTTGAACTTTGATCTCAACACATTAAATTAACAGCCAGTGAATGGGTTGCAATTATAAAGTTTGAGAAATGCTGATCTAGAAGGTGGTTGTCATGAGACTCAAAAGTAGTAGAACATTCATACAAGGATAGAGAAGTTAATTTTAAGTAGCGGAAACTAGAACATGGCCAACACTTCTACTTACTTTTTCTAAAGACTTTTTAAAAGAGATTAATATTCTTCAGTTTAGTGACTGACAAGCAGAAGATTTGAGCATGAAATGTTTGATGAGAAACTTGAGAGCGTTTACTGTGGGAACAAGGATTCCAAAGAAAATAGTCAAGTAATAAGCAGCAAAAAGTTAAGGTGTGGTGAAATGACAGATTCATTGAATTAAGTGGAAATTAGAGGGGAAATGCAGAGATATGGAGTAACTTACATTTTGACCTTTACCAAGAAAACAGAAATAAAAATTTAGGCTGGTACCAATGTTGGATCTTTCAAATGAAATTATGGGTGAAAGTACTTGATTTTTTTTTTAAAGGTTGTTATAGAGAAAGACAAACTATTCATAAAAGTAATGAATAGTGCATTAATCCAAATGTAACTTCATGAACTCTGTTAACTAGTTGTCCTCTCAGTTTACTCATTAAAGATGATGCCATTGGACTAGGAGATCCTTAACTTTACTATCATTTTAAAAAATTGATTGAGTCTATATATTGTATCCCCATTATCAGTAGGAAAGCAAGTGTGTGTGTATGTTTGTGTGTGTTCTCTAAGTGGCTCTTGGAAACAAAATGGCTGAATAACTCAATATATTAGTAGTAGTTTCCTCATTAAATATTCTTCAGTCACATTTGATTTGTTATTTTTAGTTACATGAACATGCCGCCTACTTGGTGGACAGTTTGTGGGAGAGCTCTCAAGAACTGTTGAAAGACTGGGAATGTATGACAGAATTGCTATTAGAAGAACCTGTTCAAGGAGAGGAAGGTACAGTATTTCGATAAATTGATTTACATATTGTTTTGGGTTCATATTGATAATCATATCATCCTGTATAAATGACTTCTTAAAAATGAGTATATGCAAGTATATCTATATCTTTTTTTCAAAGATAACAGTTTGTTTCCTGTAACAAGCAAAGGTGTCTTAATAGTATCTAACGTCTTTCTATATTAGGACTACAACCATGCATGTCCCACAAGTTTCTAAAAACCCTATGAACATCATAGTGTTCAAGGTTTTCTTTATGCTGATTGCAGATACAAAATGCTGACGTACTTAACATAAAAATTTTAAAAAATGGTTCATCCGAGTCTTTGTGCTGTATGTAAGTATTTGGCCTTTCACGTACAAGGTTTAATTAGACCACAATCATCCCATCTTTTGTTATATATTTTTTTAACATTAAAATCAGGAAACCAACAATAAAGTCACTTACTTAGCTGTTCAAGAAATAGGGAGGGAACTTCCCTGGTGGTCCAGTGGCTAAGACTCCACACTCCCAGTGCAGGTGGCCTGGATTTGATCCCTCATAGTGAGGAACAAGACTTCATATGCTACGCCGAAGAGTTCACATGCTGTAACTGAGACCCAGCACAGCCAAATAAATAAATATTAAGAAAAAGAAGAAATACAGAGAAATAATTGCTATACTGATAATTTCTGAAGTATGCATCTTAATGTTACACTTTGTGTAATAACGTGAACAGCAGAGTGGATATGTATACCTAATAAAACATTCATCTTCTAAAAGCTTATATGAATATTAGCTCCGTAAAGCAAGCAGTGCCTCTCATGTATAGTTTGTTTTTCAGTCTAGCCCAGAATATTGTTCAGTCAATAAGTCATATCTGACTCTTTCCAACTCTGTGGACTACAGCACACCAGGCTTCCCTGTCCTTCATCATCTCCCGAAGTTTGCTCAAACTCATTTCATTGAGTTGGTGATGCTATATAACCATCTCATCCTCTGTCATCCCCTTCTCCTCCTGCCCTCAATCTTTCACAGCATCAGTGTCTTTTCCAGTGAGTCCACTCGTTGAATCAGGCGGCCCAAGCTTTAGAGCTTCAGTTTCAGCTTTAGTCCTTCCAGTGAATATTCAGGACTGATTTTCTTTAGGATTGACTGGTTTGATCTCCCTGCTGTCCAAGGGACTCTCAAGAGTCTTATCTAGTACCACAATTCAACAGCATCAGTTCTTCAGCGCTCAGCCTTTATAGTCCAACTCTCATATCCGTACATGACTACTGGAAAAACCGTAGCTTTGACTAGACAGACCTTTGTCAGCAAACTGATGTCTCTGCTTTTTAATACACTGTCTAGGTTTGTCATAGCTTTTCTTCCAAGAGGCAAGTGTCTTATGATTTCATGGCTGTAGCCGCAGTCTGCACTGATTTTGGAGCCCAAGAAAATAAAGTCTGTCACTGTTTCCATTGTTCCCCATCTATTTGTCATGAAGTGATGGGACCAGTTGCCATGACCTTAGTTTTTTGAATGTTGAGTTTTAAACCAGCTTTTTCACTCTCCTCTTTCACTTTCATCAAGAGGCTCTTTAGTTCCTCTTCACTTTCTGCCATAAAGTTGGTGACATCTGGATATCTAAAGTTATTGATATTTTTCCTGGCAATCTTGATTCCAGCTTGTGCTTCATGCAGCCCAGCATTTCTCATGATGTACTTGCATGTAAGTTAAATAAGCAGGGTGATTATATACAGCTTTGATGTGCTTCTTTCCTAATTTGAAACCAGTCTTTTGTTCCATGT
>SJYC01132220.1:0-18353 GCA_006408675.1 Madoqua kirkii
AAAAAAAAAAGGAGAATAAATATAGAGTTTAATGATAGTATGTCAAGTCCAATAAAGACTGGGAAGTTTACATACATTGGAGAATGAAAGGAAAGATCAAGACTTAAGGGTCTAAATTAAGGCCAAGGTTTGTTTTTTGTTTGTTTGATTTTTACTTTAACTAGAAACTACATACCACGACTGCAGTCAGGAATGCTGATCCTGTAGGTTTTCTTTCAGAAGTGGGTCCCCTCTCCTGAAGCTTCTGCCATGAGATAATAGGAAATATTAGCTATGGAAATTACTGCAACATGGAAAAATAACTTTCAACATTTTGGTACAGACTGAAAGTTAACGGAGATGCTGTGTGTCTTTTCTGCTACTGTTTTAGCAACTCTATTATTTTCTTGTCTCAAAATGGGGAGATGCTTTTCTTTAGGAGATGTAGGAGATTGTAAGCCAAAGAAGGCCTCTTCAGTATGAAATCCCATAGTCATTGACCTCCATATAGGTTAGGAAGGAACAAGAAATGTAGGACAGTAGCTTTTGCTGCTTTTTCCTTCTAAGACTTTAAGACTAAGCCTACTGACCTAGAATTCTCAGAGCTGTCAGTTTGAGGGCACAGACAAAGACACATAGGGAGGAGAGTAGACTTCTCAGTGATCATCTCCACTGGATGGTCTGGTTTAGATTTGGACAGATACTGTGACACTGGAAAGCTGGGGAGTCTGTCTGTCCTGTCACACTCTCAGGCTCATATCGCTTTCATTCTGCATAACTGTGCTGACTGTCAGGTTGGAGTTGAATGTGTCAGAAGAATTTTTCAAGATTACCATCCCTGAAGGGAACTAGCACACTATGGATATATCCCCACATTAGGAGATGATCTGCCTGTGATTTGAGAGCATTGGTTTATACGCCAATGGACACAACCTTTGATCACCAAGCAGCATGGTAAAAGTAAGATTTTATATTGACCTAGAAAGTGTAATGTGGAAATCAATCCATATATTCAATTCTTGCTAAAGACTGAATCCTTGGTATCTATTGTAATCTAACAAAATGAGCTCTGCTGAAGATGAATGCCTAGGCCTTTACTAGGTACAGAACACACTAGTATTTCCCTCAAGAGTAAATCAGTTTTACAGTTAAGCTGTTTACCAGGATCCTTCCTTTCCACCTCCAACTAGAGTGTCTGGGAAGAAATCCTTTGAAGTCACATAAAAATCACCTTTGTCAATTCCAGCAGGGATCTAGTAATAGTCATAGAACTATATCACTGACTTATTCTCTAAGAAAAATACATATAAAATAGTGTGTATATATGAGCACTTGTGTATAAGCCACTTGTTCTGATACTGTTCAATGTCAATGAGTCATTCTTTGTAGCTTTGTGTGCCTCAGAGCTGATACTGGTGTTGTGTCAATGAAAGAGAAGTAGAGACGTGTAGTAGGAAGAAGGATGAGGAGAAGAAAAGATTCTTTTCGTTCTTGTCTGCTTTGCTTTTGCCTACAGTGAAGGACTTTGGGGCACAGGTAGATTCTTTACCCATTCTTCGTGGTGTGGAAAGATTTTATTGATGATTTCTGTAACTTGCTTATCATATGAAAATGAAATGAAAGTGTTAGTCTCTTCGTTGTGTCTAACTCTTTGTGACCCCATGGACTATAGCCCACTAGGCCCCTCTGTCCCTGGAATTCTCCAGGCAAGAATACTGAGTGGGTTACTATTCCCTTCTCCAGGGAGTCTTCCAAACCCACCGATCAAACCCAGGTCTCCTGCATTTCAGGCAGTTTCTTTACCATTTGAGTCACCAGGGAAGTATATAGTTTTAGTCTATTTGAATGCCAAATTATAGAAATAGATTTAAAGAAGGCAGGAATCTATTCAAAAAAGGCAGACATTGTAGTAAATTATGCAGGTGTTAAGGATTTTATTGTCCTCACTCTTCTGACTGAATTTGACTTGGTTGTAAACCAATTTAAAGTTAAAAACATGAGTTAATCTTTCAAAGTAGTTGTTTTCAGACTTTATATTGTGTAATGATAACCTGAGGACATTTAAAAATGTGGATTCCCAGCCCCACTCACAGAGAATCTGACATGGAAGGTCTAGCTTGTTGGTCAGGAACCATGGTTTGTATAAACACCTCAACTTCCATTTTACAAATGTTGCCAAGTGGTAAATCACATTTTGAAAAAAACTTTATTCTAAGAAAACACTTTTAGTGGAGAAAGGGTGGGTGTGTAAGGGTCAGGCCACTGGGAAATGGTGATTTTCAGAGACTAACAGGTAAACTTAGGATTTTATTAAATGACTTGTCCCCTGTAAAACAGTAGAGCATAATGCTTTATTTAATTTCTTGTTACCTAGGAAAAACACAAATAAAGTTGTGTGGACATCTATGTGACAGAAAAAAAAATCAGATAACTTGTATTCAGAGATTTTCTCTGACATCCCCTAACTCAAAGTTTCCTTTCTATTACACCTCAGGTTCTAAAGAGGAAGACTGTGGAGAATAGGCCTCTCAGCCATATTTAGCAGAAATTCAGTAGAAAGGATATAGTTGATGACATAGATGTCATAAAAGTTCAGATATTTGTTCATTTTTCTAATCTATATTGATCTCTGGCTTGTTAAAATTCATGAATACTATTAATTCCAACTTGCTGAGATTGTCAAGAAGCTTTGAGCTATTCAAACTCAGGATGTCTTCTCTCAGAATTAGGAATTTTTTGACTCTTTTGTCCTAGGTAAATTGCACATGTATATGTGGTTTGTGTGTGTATGTAAAAAAGAAAGAGTTCGTTACATTGTCTCATTTTAGACTTACATACAGCTAACAAGAATAAGATGGTATTAATGAAGACAGATATAGGTCAATGGAAACAGAAGAGTATAGAGGATCTAGAAATATACATATATGCTACACTGATTTGCAAAGAGGAATGGAAAATCTATTCAACAAATGGTGCTGGGACAATTGGATATCCATGTGGAGAAACCCTGATCATCGACCCTGCTTTATACCACACCCAAAAACACCACACACAAAATAACTCAAAATAGACCAAAACTTAAATGTAAAAATTAATCTTTTAAACTTCTGGATGAAAGAAATGTGGAAAATATTAATAACCATGGCCTGCAGTGGGCAAAGCTTTCTTAGGATACTAAAATCATGAGCCATAAAAAAACTGATCAATTAGACAATGAAAATTTAGCTCTCTGAAAATTACAATAAGACAGTTAAAGGTCGAACTAAAGAATGGGAGAAGATATTTTCAATGAATCCATTTGACAAAAAACTGGTATCCAAATTATATAAAGACACTTACAGTTTAATAATATGTAAGGGAATGCAGGAAGAACAGGGCAATGTGTTTGAATAGCTGATTTCATAAAAGAAGTTATTGAGTGGTCAGTAAGTGCATGAAAAGATGGTCAACATCATTAGTCGTTAGGGAAATTCAAATTAAAACTGCAATGAGAAAACAAAACAAACTCATTAGAGAGGCTAAAATTAAGAAGACTGACAATATCAAGTGTTAGAGAGGATGTAGAGCAGCTAGAACAGCCTCACTATTGGTAGTCCATTTCAGAAATTTTTTAGGCTCTTGTGAAACATGCACACACCATGTGATGCAGACATTTTACTTCTAGATATCTTCCAAGAGAATTAAAATTTTTGTCCACATAATGATTTGTGTATAGATGTTCATAATAGATTTTTGCATAATAGTTAAAAACTGGAAATACTTAAAATGTCCATAAATAGATAGATACTGGGTTGGCCAAAAAGTTATTTTGGGTTTCTGTATAACATCCCCTGAATGAACTTTCTAGCCAATCAAATGCTAAACAAAATACGCTATTCAATAAAATACTGCTTAATAATAGAAATGGATAACTACTCACAGAAGCAGCAACATGGTTGAATTTAAAATTTATTATGCTCTGTGAAAGAAGGCATCAACGAAAGAATACTTATTGTATTATTCCATTTATATAAAATGCAAACTAATTTATAGTAACCCAAACCATATCTGGTTGCTGGGGACTAGAGCAGAGGGAGGAATAGACTGCAAATGGGCACTGTAAATTTTGGAGGATCATGAAAATATTTTAAGTCTTGAGCATGGGAATGGTTTCAAGGGTTAAGTGGTTTCAGCTTGGCAAAATTCGTCAAAATGTGTACCTAAAATGGATGCATTTTTTTGTGCATAGGTTATTTCTCAGTAAAATTGATATAAAAATAAGAAAATAATTTTAAACTAGGATAGAGGAACTCACATGATTCCATCTTCTGTGGGACCTTTCAAGTGCAAGAACGTAGGGCCCATTTATGTGGGAGTGTATGTTTACACTTCGACATGACTTTCGTGAGACCATTTAATTCCTATATTCTAATTTGCTTTTAGACTAGTAAAGCTTCTGGGAGCATTGTAAAACCACATAGCAAAAGAAGATCTTTTCCCTTTCCTTGGTTTTTATATTTTTGCCTTCATGTACCTAGCGATTAGCAGCAAATGCCCTAGCTACAGTTGAAATATGAGGCATTGTCTTAAGGACAGAAAGAAACTGAACTGGGACCTGAGCCAGGAACAGCCAAGTGTGCAGAGGATGTTTTTGTATAACAGAGGAGACTGAAGAAAAGAGTTGAATCCCTGGGGGCCCAAGGGAATGTGAAGCCAGCATGGGAGCAGCCTAGGACAGAGTTGTACTTCTTACCAGCAGGTGAGACACTTGAGGTGGAACATAAGTGCATCCCAGCTTGCACCCAGTAACTTGTTTAAACCTCTCTCTGCCTTTTGTTTTCTCAATGCATCCATTCTATTGCCATCTGCCCAGTGTCTCAGGCCCCCCAAAAGTCTAGTTTGATTCTTCTTCATTCTCTTCTTCACTTCCCACAATCAAACGACTCATCTTCATGATTTTACATATAATTTACACTTACTGGTCTAGTCCTAAGTGCCAGTCACTTTTTGAGACAATGGAGTTAGAGAGAGAAATGCGAAAAAGGCTAAGTAGGTCTTTTGAACCAATAGTCCAGAAGCATTGAGAGGGGCCTATGAATGCAGGAAAAATTACATCAGAGAGCATTAGTTGAGGCTCCTCTCACATTTGGTGATGTCCCTTTCCATTTCTACAGAGTGTAGAAGCTATGTGGTCAGACCTTCCTCATCTTCAAAGATTGTCACCTTCAAATTAAGACTCTATTATCCATTCTTGTGTTCTTCCCTCTGGTCCCTAAGGAAGAGGCAGCCCTAACCTCTTTGCGATACTAACTCTGTCCTCTAAATCCTGCTGCTACTCACCTCCTGGTGGGCTTTTTCTTTTTTTCTTTATCTTGGGTCTAAAATATCTTGAGTATTTTACTTTTGTGGTTACTTCACTTTGGATAAGAAAACACACATCTTCCCATTTTTAAAAAATATAGACTGGGTCTTGCCTCCTCCATAACCTTTGCTTTGTATTTCTTTTATTGCCAGATTTCTCAAAAAGGAATTTCAAATTTAGCACTTCTGGCTCAGTAAATGTTTGTTGGTGAAATAAATTGCTGAATGCATCCTATCCACTTATTATTATTTAGTTTCACTTCTGCCCTCACCTTTTTCTAGAAAAAGTTCTCTAGAAGCCTGAGATTCACATTCTAATTATCCAGTGCAGGGAGCCTTTCCAGCTTTCTGTTCTGTTAAATCTGGGAGCTCCTCTTTGTGGACCATCTCTTTTCCCGTGTACCCATCATGATAATGTGCCTTTGAGTAAATGAGATCATACAAGTACTACTGATTGGCAGTAAAGATTTTTTAAATGTCAGCATTTATTTCACACATATTTATTGAGGGCTTTCAGCATACTGGGAAATAATGTTTTAGATACTATGTGTTGACCAATGAATAAGGCAGGTTAGCTCCCTGCCTTTACAGTGTTTACCTCTACTGAGGGAAGCAGACCAATAACCTCAAAATATCTGAAGAAGGAAAATAATTTCAAGTTAAGTGTTAGCAAAGAAAAAAATCAGATAATTGGATGGAAAGTAACCTGTGACTGCTTTTGATCATGTAGTTAGAGAATATGTGTTCAAAGACTCTGCTGCTAATCGTGAGCTGCTTTAAGACCTTTAGGCAGTGTTTAGCCTTTTCCAGTTTCTATCAAATACCATGACCCACCAGTGACACCATTGGGTATTTATTTAAAGAAAAAGAAAATACTAATTTGAAAGTTCCTCCCCATCCCTGACCAGGTTTATTCCAGCATTATTTACAATAACCAAAGTTGAAAGCAACATAAATGTCCATTGGTGAATGGATGGATAAAGAAAGTGTGGTACATTTCAAATGGAATATTATTCAGCAAAAAATAAATAAATAAAAAGAGAGAGAAAGAAAGAAATTTTACCATTTGTGACAACATGGTTTGACCTTGAGGGCATTATGTTAAGTAACATGTCAGACAAAGATAAATACCTTATTATCTCACTTACATATGGAAGCTAAAACAAAACATAACGTAACCAAAACAAGCTAAATGATACAGAGAACAGATTGGTGGTTGCCAGAGGGTGGGGGAGAAAGATGGAAAATGAGTGAAGGAGGTACAAAGGCTGACATTTCCAGTTATAAAAGAGTGAGTCCTGGGGCTGGTATGTGCAGCATGATGACTGAAGTTGATAGTACACTACTTGAAAGTTGCTAAGAAGACTGTGACATTTCTCATAAGGAAAAGTAAACTATACTTGTGTGGTGATGTATGTGCACTAGGCTTGCTGTGGGTTATGATTTTGCAATATATACACATATAGAGCCATGTTGCACAGCTTAACTAATATTATATGTGAATTATACCTCAAGAAAAGAGAAAAAAGTAACAAAATGTTAGCTTGCCTCTTAATCTCTACCTCCTACTGTAGATTTTACTATTTCTGTAGCTGCTCTTTGTACTTGGATTTAAGGTGTTAAATGGCTTATCCAGTAAGAAACTTACTTTGAATTCCTAACTCTGGCCCTTTGGGGGTATTATTCCATTTTGATGGGTCAGTGGTGATGTGGGTACCTTTTATTTCTTGAAAGCCATTTTTTTCTACTTCACCTAAACTATGTCCCTGTTAGTTACCTACTAAATGCCAGGCATTCAGTTCAGTCGCTCAGTCGTGCCCGACTCTTTGCGACCCGCTTGAATCGCAGCACGCTAGGCCTCCCTGTCTATCACCATCTCCCGGAGTTCACTCAGACTCACGTTCATCGAGTCCGTGATGCCATCCAGCCATCTCATCCTCTGTCATCCCCTTCTCCTTCTGCTCCCAGTCCTTCCCAATCCTTCCCTTTAGTTTGTGCTATTTGACTGCTCTGTATAAGAAGCTCTGAATCTGTATCTCTATCCTTGTATGGTCCACATTCAAAGCACATCATGAAACTCATATGTAAGTCATTAACTTGTTTACAAAACTCAAAAAGTCCTCATTGGTTTATGATATGATCAAATTACTTGGCCCTAGCATTCAATCCCCCTCATAATCTGGCAACAATCAACCCAGTCCCCCCTTTTTTATTTGAAGTGAAGTTGCTCAGTTGTGTCTGACTCTTTGTACCCCATGGACTGTAGCCTACCAGGCTCCTCTATCCATGGGATTATCCAGGCAAGAGTACTAGAGTGGGTTGCCATGTCTTTCTCTAGAGGATCTTCCCAATCCAGGGACTGAACCTGGGTCTCCAGCATTATAGGCAGACGCTTAACTGTCTGAGCCTTCTGTTATAATATTACTTCTGTTTTATAGTTTGGATTCCTGGCTGCAAGGCAGGTGGCATCTTGGCTCCCTCACTGGAGATCAAATGTCAAAAAGCAAAGTCTTAACCACTGGACTCCAGAAAAGTCTCAACCCAATTCCTTTTACAACCACTCTTTTCCGTTTTCTGAACTTCTAGTTCACTTTCTTCCCATAAAAGCTGTACGCTGTCATCTTTCCTCAATCTCATAGTTTTGTGAACTCTGTATGTTGAGGTGCAGCAGAATATGCCACTTCCAAATCTGCCACTCTGACATGTGGATTGTTCTGAGCAGAAGGCAATTAAGACCCAGCAGACTCAGGAAAAGCTGTTTTACCTCTCCTTGAACTGCCTAAAAAAATTATATAGAGGGCCTGTACCAGAAAGTCTTAGAGAAGGAAATGGCAACCTACTCCAGTATTCTTGCCTGGAGAATTCCATGGACAGAGGAGCCTGGTGGGCTACAGACTGTGGGGTAGCAAAGAGTTGGAGTGACTGAGCAACTAACACTGTACCAGAAAGAGCTATTACCAGAGACAGCCTTTTTTTTTTTAATCAGAAAGACATATTTGCACGGCATTGCAAACATTTGCTTACCAATCATTTGCTCTTCCCATCTGCTTAACTGTCCCCCTCCTCTTTGAAGCCCCAGACTCCTACTGCCTTCTTCTTAGCTTGAGATGGTATATATACCTCAATTGCCAGACCATCTTTGAGTCATGGTGCGGATTCTGTAAGTAAGTAATTAAACTTAACTTTGTCCTGTTAATCTGTTTTATATCAATTCAAATATTAGATCAGCAAAAGACTATGTTAGATGAGCATTTCCCAGGACACTATACGGCTAACCCAGTTCTCCTTATTTGCGAAGCCTTCCTTTATTCTTCCAGGTCCTGTTAGTTCCCTTCTCTGTATTTACCATAGCACCGCTTACTTACATGAGTCATAATAAACTTAAACTTTCCGTGAGTCCTTTGATCTTGGAAAGCAGAGATGGTTAAAAGAACTCCATGCAACCTTTTGTGTTCAGAGAATTAACTTACTGCAAAGAGCCACCTTTTTGCATATGACTTAGGTTAAGACTCATTTGTGTGTTTCCCTATTACTTATAAGAAGGCCAGACACAGACCTCCTTTTTAAAATTAACTACTTTTCTTTCTCTGTTTCTTTATTGCTATACAGTAGATCTTTCTTGGTTACTTATTTTAAATATACCATCAGACAAAGACCCTTTAAATTCCATTCTTTGCCTCATGAAACTTTCACTGAGCTCTTTATCCCCCTGATCAATTGGAGTGTTTGAAACTAAATGTTAATTAAACTTCTCTCCTTTTTAGCCCCCTTAAGGTCGACCCATCCTCATTCTGATCCAGCATTACAACCCCTCCTTAATATTTCCTTTTATACACACCCTCTATTCTGTGTTCATTCTAGCCTGTTGACCCTTCCCTACAAAAGAAAATTCCTTTTTTCTTGTCCTTTGAGATGCTTGCAGATCTATTTGAATTATTTTCTCTATTACAGTAGTCTCTTTCCCTTTATTGCAATAATCCTTTCAAATGAAGTCTTTTTTTTATGTCAGTGTAGATTTATTTTTATTTGATGATAGAAGTTAGCAAATTGTTTGTCTCTTTTGATAATGAACTCCTTTTCCCTCCCATTTGGAGCCGTTTATTAGAACAATGATAATGTTAGATTCATATTTGTGTTCTCATCGTGCCTTAATCTGCCTTGATCTCTGCCTGTCCCTATACCCGTTTCCATCAATTTCTGTTTTTATTTTAGTCTCTGAATATGCTGTTGTCTCTCTCTGTCTACCCATTTCTCTCCTTTTCCTTCACTTACCTGTCTGCTTCAGGTCAAGCTCCTGTCTTCAGTTTGCTCCAGAGAGATGAGCGAGAAAGCAGAGCAGGTTCCTTCCCCGAGTCTGGCAGTTTGCTTATTGAAATCTCCAGCCTAGACTTCAGCTTCACAGAGATAAGCGAGAAAGGAGACCAGGTTAATTCCCGGAGTCTGGCAGTCTGCCTTATTGAAATCCCCAGCCTAGACTTCAGCTCCTTTTGTGGTAAAAGGGCAAGCAGGAAGTGAAAAGCTGGTTTCACTTTTGTGTTATTTTTCCCTTCTTTTAAAAGATCAGCTGATTTTAAGGAATCCTACTCATTTATTTATTTATTCATTTGTTCATTCAATTATAATTGTGATTTATATTTATTTATATAATTATGATTAGATAACTGTGATTTATAATTGTGTTTACTCTGTGATTCCTGGGTGTTAAGGTTATTGCAAATGGAAGACTAATGTGAGAGGGAGCAGTGTGTGTGCATGTTTATGTATGGTGGCCTGGGGTGAGCACCAGATAAAGAACATGGGAGAAACAGGATAGGGAAAGAATTTCAGAAAAGAAACAAGGGCACCTTAGAATGTCTTCCTCAGGGAACTTGCTTTAACTGCTTTACTGTTCTAGCTGTGTGATTGATTTGAAATTTACCAAAGTTTCAAAATTGTATTAGCTGATGTGGATGATTCAACACTAACATGAGCTAAATTCTTAAAAGCATACTGTGTGTTTACAGTGAGAAAGAGAATTTTACTGTTCTCTAATGACTGAGCAACTGAACTGAACTGAACAGAATTTTATATTAGAGCTTTTGTAGTAGTTTAGTTGCTAAGTCATGTCCGACTTTTGCAGCCCCATGGACTGTAGCCTGCCAGGCTCCTCTGTCCATGGGATTCTCCAGGCAAGAATACTGGAGTGGATTGCCATGTCCTTCTCCAGGGGATCTTCCCAACCAAGGAATTGAACCCAGGTCTCCTGCACTGCAGATGGATTCTTTGACTGAGCTAAAGGGAAGCAGAGTTTTTGAGTAATGTTAAAAATCTGTTTTCCCTTACACATCTCATGTAAAGTATTTTGTTTCATAGATTATTATCTTACCCCATGATTTAATTCATTATAATTTTGCTTGTAAACAGTACCGCCTGCTCCATTGTTCCTCTGTTTCAAGCTGTGTATGTCCGCACATGTCTTCTTGGAGGAGAACCTCATGCTCATCTTCAGGACCTCTGGAAATGCTACCCACGTCACTCATACTCCCCTTTCCACTTCCGGTGCCCCTGTCCGCCCCCTACAGGGGCCTGGACTGAGCTGTCTGCGCTGCTCTCAGAGCCCCGCCTCCACCTGCCGAGGCCCCCGTCACGGTGTGTGCACTGCAGCTGCTGCTTGTCCGCCTCATTTCTCCCCTCCCCCAGCCTCACACATCCCACCTCCCTTTGTTCCTCCCAGTTGTGGGGGATCAGTCTTATTCATCTTTGTATCCCAAACGTAGTGCATGAACCATATGAACAAAATATCATGATTGAATAAGAAAATGGTTGGTCTGTCTGAGCCTGTTTCTTCAGTGATTCGTGAGAATATTAACAGGCATTTCAGTGAGTGACATGAAGCACAAAGAAGGTGTAAGGAGGGCTGGAGTGGTACCCGGCCAATGACACTTCCCTTTTCCTACTTTTAGAATAGGAATCGAAGTGTTTTCTAGTAGGCCAGAGTGTAAATGTCAGCCATCAGTTTGAGTCCAGGATCCAGCAGTTCCTACTTATATTTGCTTATGAGTGTGGAGAGGGTGACCCAAGTAAAGAAGAGCAGGCGAGGAGCAGAATGAATTTGTGTCAGTAGCACCATCCACTCGCAGAATATTAATGAGGGTGAGATGAGGTAGGTTAATCTCAGCCAGTGCTTGGCCTGAAGTAGACGTTCACATATGAATTCTTTTCCCCAGCACACAATTTGTTTGATGATCAAATCTGTCAGAGCAAGAGATATCAAGGGAGGTGTCTTTAGCGGCAGAGTCCCCTCCACCGCTCATCCTGCGCCTCTGAGGGTTCTGGGCGCGTGCGTGGTTTGCGTGCTTGTGCCGGGCTTTGTGCCAGTGCCCGTGGCTTCTCTGTTGCTGTGCT
Source organism: Madoqua kirkii (assembly GCA_006408675.1). Taxonomy (NCBI): domain Eukaryota; kingdom Metazoa; phylum Chordata; class Mammalia; order Artiodactyla; family Bovidae; genus Madoqua; species Madoqua kirkii. Next base: position 11,704 of record SJYC01132220.1, read on the forward strand.
TTGGGTCTAGAGATCAGAGAGTCTGTCTGATGCACCTCAGATTCTCTCAGAGTGAGTACACTTTCTGTATATGGTAAGATTTCAGTAAGTACATAAATTAATGAAGGAGTAAATGCAATCCCTTTGAATAAAATCAGATTTGAAAACAAGTTTATTTCACCAGACATTTACCTCTCATTACCCCATGTCAACGCCCAATACAGGAAACAGCCGTTTGCTTTCTTTTTGAGTATGCTTTCAATTCCAGGAAATGTTTGTTTTTAACAGGAACTTCGGTTCAATGACTAGTGAATGTTTTTTGAAAGATGTTTTCTCTAGGCTTTTTGGTTTTTTATTGCCAGTTTGTAACTTAAGTTCTCTTTGAAAAATAATAGCCTTATTCTGAATATACTGAGTAAAAAAGTAGTCACTCAGTCCTCCACAGTGATACTAGAGAGAGCCAAGCATCCAAGGCTGGAAATAGGGTGAGGCAAGAGAAGAGTTTAGGGTACAAGGGAACTTGAGAGTGAGAGAGATTTAAATTTTGTAGTCTGGGTGCCTCACTTGCTTCACCCTAATTTCAGCCCTTCTTTTAGCTTCAGCTAAAAATCCTGGCATGAACCAATCCATCTCTAACTCACTAATTACAGAGAAAGGGGCAGCTGAGATCACTGGGTCTCTCTTGTGCGACATTTCCCCCTGATTCTTTCCTTCTCATTGACTCTTCTTTGACTAAGAGAAATTATCTCTTAAGGGACTCTGTTGGCTTCTTCTGAAACTATGTGGGTGATACTTGCCAACAACAAAGGGGTGGTGGTATTTTTCTTTTCCTCCTTTTATTTCTTTTGGCTAGTCAAATAATTAAAGTGACATAAGACATTAACAGTAGAAAATAAGTTTAATACATATGTCTGGAGAGTTAACAGGCATGCGAAATTTGAAAGATAGTAAGGCAAGGTGAGGTACATTTATAAATCATACTGGACTAAGGAGAAAGTAGTAGGAGTCTGGGACTTCAACAGGAAGTAAAGTAATTCACAGGAAAACGTAGATTTAATGTTTGTTAAACAAATGTTCGCTGGTCAGTCTGGAGAGAATAGGACACAGATAGGACTTTGATCACACTGGCCTTGCTAAGTTCCTCCTTGTTTGGCTGGTTTCCACCTGGTTCATAGTTTACCATAGTTATATATAGTGTTGTATAGTTCTCTTTAGTAGTATCTCCCTCCTGAACAGGCTCTATATTCTGTTTTCTTAGGCAGTTAGGTAGAAGTTCAAAGTTTCTGAGTCTTTTGGAACTTACCTTCAGGTTGAAATAATCTATACATCCAAGTGGCACATGTTGGGTCACCTGCACTGTATCCCATCAAAAGAGAGGAAGAAGAGGAGAAAAAATCAGACAACCTAGGTGTTTCAAAAAAAAAAAAGAGATAAAAGAAAAAAAAGTTTCATTCGTTTCAGCACCAGATGTGTGTGGGGCTTTCCCCACATCAAGCAATTCTGGAGCACTAGCCGGTGTCCTACAATTTAACTTGATTTTGACACTTTGTATCTTTCTGAATGTACTGTCAGGTCCTATGTTTAAGGGCTCAGTCCCAGGAGACTGCCACTGGCTTCACATGTCAATTTCAGGCAGTAGATCCCCAGATTACCCTCAACTCTGTGTGACTTTGCTATAAATCATAAATTCCTGAAAGCTGCCTCTTCAGGTTTGATGTACTTGCTAGAGCAACTTCTAAAACTCAGGGAAGATGTATGTTTACTAGTTGAATAAAGAATGTGATAAAGGATACGGATGAACAGACAGATGAAGAGATACATAGGTTGAGGTCTGGGTGGCTTCTGTCCCTGTGGAGTAGGGGTCCGTCCCTCTCTTGGTATATATGGATGTGTTCACCAAACTGAAAGCTCTCCATACCCCATGCTCTTGGGATTTTATGTAGGCTTTCTCACATAGGATTTGTCTATTATTAAGTTAATTTTCAGCCTCTCTCTGGAGAATGGCTTTGTCTTTCTGGAGGCCATTTCCCATCCAGGGGCCTACCCAGACTTGCCTCATTAGAACAAAAGTACTTCTACCATTTTTACTACTTAGGAATTTATAAGCATTTCAAGAACCCTGTTTTATGAATTGGGACAAAGATCAAGTATATATTTCTTATTATAAATAACAGTATTACACAGGGAAAGACACAGAGGCATTGGATCCTGCCTTCAGTGGGCCACTCCCCCTACCTCTCAGGGCAGTGCCCAGCTACAACCAGTAGGGCTTTGCTAGCCCCTGGCAGAGGTAGGAAGAGCATCCTCTTCTCCTGTTAACCCTGAGATTTTCCTGCTTCTGCTCTCTGATCCTACTTCCAGTCTACTTTCTTTAGAAAACATGAATTTCTAAACAAATATTTAGGTGGCATTATCCTTCCAGATGACAGGGATATAAAAATTTGGGCTGATTTGTCAAGTTTAGGAATGGCTATCAATGCTAGTCTCCTTAAATGTGTGTATCTACATGGAAAGTGGACCCAAACTCCATTGTTGTTACTTTCTAATTATGCAAACTTTGGTCACTCATTTAATCTTTCTCCAATTTTTAGTAACTAAGTTGGACCATGTAGGGCTTTCCCTAAACCAAACTGCCCACCCTCTCATGTGCTCCATCTGCTTCTTTGTAGAAAAGCTTTAATCTCCCAGGTCTCCCCCGAGTCACAAAAGGCTGGCTCAAGGCTTGGTTTAAAGACTGTGACTTTGTAGTAACAAAGAACAGCAGCTAGGGTAGGAGAACTGGTAAAACTTTAAACAATGGATCAGCCATATGGCAAAGTCACAGGATCTTTAGTTCCTTCCTGAAGTACATAGATAATGCTGTCTGATACAACTTCCTGAGTTGTTTTGTAAATATTAGAAAACCTCGACCAGATGTAAGAAGTTAACTGCATTATGACTATGAGACCATGGCCCCCAGACTGAGTGGAGTCTGAGGATTGATGGTATGCTAATCCCTATGACACTAACTTGTTATATCACCATCATGTGCTGATCACACATCTACGATTCTCTCTTTAACTTTGCCTTTAAAAAAAAAAAAGCCTTTTCTGAAATCTAGTGGGAATCTGGATCTTTTGAGCCCATATGACTCCTTGTGTGGCTCTGTAATAAATGCAGCATGTTCTGTAGTTCAGCTGGTGAAGAACCCACCTGCAGTGTAGGAGACCTTGGTTCGTTTCCTGGGTCAGGAAGATCCCCTGGAGAAGGGATAGTCTACTCACCCCAGTATTCTTGGGCTTCCTTGTTGGCTCAGCTAGTAAAGAATCAGCCTGCAGTGTGGGAAACCTGGATTCAACCCTTGTGTTGGGAAGATCCCCTGGAGAATGAACAGCTATCCACTCCAGTATTCTGGCCTAGAGAATTCAATGGATCGTATAGTCCATGGGTATATTCTGAAAGAGTAGGATAGGACTGGGTGACTCTCACTTTCACTTTCCTTCACCAAAACTTGATGTAAGTAGATTGACTTTACATGCGCTAGTGGACTCAAGTTTATAAACAGTCAGTAACATTTCTTCTTGATACTTTTCATTGTGTTGATGATATGAGAATTCCATGGCTTAACCTGAGGTAGGGTCTCAAAATATTAGTTCTTTCCATATCTTATTCCCATTTAAGTTCTGTTTAAAGGAATCTCCAGTGTAAACTCCATCTCAGTTTCAGACGGAGATACTGAAACTAATTGTGCAAAACTGAAGGTGTCTCAGACAGTAAAGAATCCACTTGCAGTGCAGGAGTCCTGAGTTCGATCCTTGGGTCAGGAAGATCCCTGGAGAAGGGAATGGCTACCTACTCTAGTATTCTTGCCTGGAGAATTTCATGACAAAGAGCCTGGCAGGCTACAGTCCATGGGGTTGCAGAATTGGACATGACTGAGTGACTAACTTTCACTTTCATACTGTGTGAAAAAGAAGATGAAAATCAAGGATGCTTCCATCACCAAGCCAAGGGGAGAACTTACTATGCCTTTCTAGACATTAGGATAGGTTTTGTAATTGATGATACTGAATACTTTAGAATCCAGGGTAAATATTTATAATATGAATCTAGAAGAGCATATGTAGAAAATTTATAGTGGCTGGGGATATACGGTGGTCCCCATTTCAGAAGAACCTGAGGGATTTTCAGAATAACCAGGATGAATGCAAAGGGAAATTAAGTCAGAAGCTTAATTCAGAGGGGCCACCATGGAAGTGATAAGAATGAACTTAGGGAAGAGCTCCCAGTAATATGGGAGCAGTTGTGGATTTTGCTGGCTCTGAAAGGGATTCGGTTGCATTCTGGTACCACTCATGAATATTGAAAACTTTAGAAGAGATTGCTAATTACTAAAGGTATCCCTCGGGTTTGGAGCCAGGTACGTGGGGGAAGCAGATCCAGGATTTTTGCTAATTTGGTCAAATAGACTTGGAGTTGGTGTAATGTGGGATACCATTTTAGGGGAATATTTTTGAACCCTCAATCTGATTATCACAGACATGTTGGGAGGTCCTGGATATTAATTCAATTCAAGAAATCTTATTGGTTCTACTATCAAAGTGTATCTTGGATTAGGCCACAGGCCATGTGTAGCACTAATCACTATCCTAATACAGGCTGTTATCATCTCTTACCTGAATTGTTGCAATAGTCTTCTAACTTATTCCCCTGAATTGTGATTGTCATTGTACTCTACCTCATTTTCTCTGTCTATTCACACAGTATGAACATTTTAATAGGAGAATGACCCTTTTAAATAAAAAGCAAGATGTCACTCCTCTCCTTAGAAATCTCCAAGAGCTTCCCATCTCTCTTTTAACAAAAGTGGCAAGCCCTACAATGTCCCACAAGCCCTTATATCAGTTTCCCTTGTGACCACTCTCTCCCTTGTGTGTGTGTGTGTGTGTGTGTGTGTGTGTGTGTGTGTGTGTGTGTGTGTTATAACTATACTAGCTTCCTTGTTAGACCTCACCTGTTTCCATCTTTGGAGTCTTTGCTCTTGCTTTGTTCTGAAAAAAATTTTTGTTTCCATCACTTGCTTCAGAATTATGCTCACATTTCACTGTACCTGGAAAAGTATTTCCTGATGACCCTATATTAAATAGCAGTCTTATATGTCCAGCACTCATTACTTTCTTTACTTTGCTATACCTTTTCTTCTTAGCATTTCCTGTCATCTAACATATGATGTATGACCTAAATCAGATCTCTTACAAGGATACAATGGAAGTGACAAATAGATTTAGATGATTAGATCTGAAAGAGTGCCTGAGAACTATGGACAGAGGTTTGTGACATTGTACAGAAGGCAGTGATCAAGACCATCCCCAAGAAAGAGAAATATAAAAAGGCAAAATGGTTGTCTAGGAGGCCTTACAAATAGCTGAGAAAAGAAGAGACACCAAAGGTAAAGGAGAAAAGGAAAGATATACCCATCTGAATGCAGAGTTCCAAATAATAGCAAGGAGAGATCAGAAAGCCTTCCTAAGTGATCAACAGAAATAAATAGAGGAAAATAATAGAATGGGAAATATTAGAGATCTCTTCAAGACCATTAGAGTTACCAAGGGGGAATGTCATGCAAAGATGGGCACAATAAAGGACAGAAACAGTATAGACCAAACTGAAGATATTCAGAAGAGGTGGCAAGAATAACCCAGAACTTTACAAAAAAGATCTTCATGACCCTGATAAACCATGATATTGTGATCACTCACCTAGAATCAGACATCTTGGAGTACAACAGAAAGCCTTCCTAAGTGATCAACAGAAATAAATAGAGGAAAATAATAGAATGGGAAATATTAGAGATCTCTTCAAGACCATTAGAGTTACCAAGGGGGAATGTCATGCAAAGATGGGCACAATAAAGGACAGAAACAGTATAGACCAAACTGAAGATATTCAGAAGAGGTGGCAAGAATAACCCAGAACTTTACAAAAAAGATCTTCATGACCCTGATAAACCATGATATTGTGATCACTCACCTAGAATCAGACATCTTGGAGTACAAAGTCAACTAGGCCTTAGGAAGCATCACTACAAACACAACTAGTGGAGGTGATGAAATTTCAATTGAGCTATTTCAAATCCTAAAAGATGATGCTGTGAAAGTGCTGCACTCAGTGTGCCAGCAAATTTGGAAAACTAGTAGCCACAAGACTGGAAAATGTCAGTTTACATTTCAATCCCAAAGAAAGGCAATGCCAAAGAATGTTCAAGTTCAGTTCAGTCGCTCAGTTGTGTCTAACTCTTTGAGATCCCATGAATTGCAGCACACCAGGCCTCCCTGTCCATCACCAACTCCCAGAGTACACTCAGACTCACGTCCATCAAGTCAGTGATGTCATCCAGCCATCTCATCCTCTGTTGTCTCCTTCTCCTCCTGGCCCAATCCCTCCCAGTATCAGAGTCTTTTCCAGTGAGTCAACTCTTCACATGAGGTGGCCAAAGTACTGGAGTTTCAGCTTCAGCATTATTCCCTCCAATGAAATCCCAGGGTTGATCTCCTTCAGAATGGACTGGGTGGATCTCCTTGCAGTCCAAGGGACTCTCAAGAGTCTTCTCCAACACCACAGTTCAAAAGCATCAATTCTTTAGCGCTCAGCTTTCTTCACAGTCCAACTCTCACATCCATACATGACCACTG
>SJYC01132223.1:0-14477 GCA_006408675.1 Madoqua kirkii
GGCAGTTCTTTTGTTCAGAATGGAAAGCATAGAACAAGTTACGCCGTGATGACTGCTGAACAGATTTTAGAAGCAAAATCTCTCCCCCAGGGAACCAGTGCTCAGTTAGCGGAGCTAGTGGCTCTGACCTGAGCTCTAGAGTTAAGCAAAGGGCAGGGGGTAAATATCTACACTGATTCTAAGTATGCTTATTTGACTTTACATGCTCATGCTGCAACATGGAAAGAAAGAGTTTAAAACAGCAAGAGAACCTATTAAGCATTTCAGGGAGATCAAGAGACTTGTCCTAAAGAAGTAGCTGCTATGCATTGCAAAGGGCACAGCAGGGATGGGAGTAAAGTAGCCCAGATAATAAGCTGGCTGACTGCCAACCCAGAAAAGCGGCACTTTATGAAACCCCTTCACTGCAGACGCCTTTGATCTGGACAGGTCCTGTGGAACAGGAAAAAACCACAATATACTGAGGAAGAACTAGAAAGATATGAGAAAAGAGAAGCAAAGATTACTGATAAAGGATGGCTAAAGTCCACGAATGGACAATTAGTAATTCCTGAAAGTGCTCAATGGAAAAGTTTTCCTAAAGCCTTGCAATTAACTAATTATGTAACTCAGCTCTCAGCTTTTCATCAGGCATTAATGGAACTCTGGGAGGTGACTCCTGACCCAGCTTCTGAGTCAAGCAAGCCTCTATTTGAGCCAGGAACCGAAGTCCTGATAAAAACATTGGTCTGGGGGTCAATCTCTCGAGCCCCTCTGGAAAGGCCCTTATCAGGTTATTCTTTCTTCTCCCACAGCTGTTAAAGTGCCAGGAATTGATTTGTGGGTACATCACATTCGAGTTAAGAGGTGGCACTCTGACCAGAACTAAATGACCTCTTTTTATGTCTTTACTTTCTATGCTCTGACTTTGTACTTTTCAGATGGGCCTGATAATCTATGTGAGTCTACTTTTGCTGACTCCAAAAATCCTAAGTCTGCCGTTTGATCCTCAAGATAATGCTTTCCTGTCCTGGACTCACTCATATATCGCATTCCACAGTTTAGTTCAGTTCAGTTGCTCAGTCGTGTCCGACTCTTTGCGACCCCATGAATCGCAGCACGCCAGGTCTCTCTGTTCATCACCATCTCTCGGAGTTTACTCAGACTCACGTCCATCGAGTCCATGATGCCATCCGGCCATCTCATCCTCGGTCGTCCCCTTCTCCTCCTGCCCCTAATCCCTCCCAGCAGCAGAGTCTTTTCCAATGAGTCAACTCTTCATGTGAGTTGGCCAAAGTACTGGAGTTTCAGCTTTAGCATCATTCCTTCCAAAGAAATCCCAGGGTTGATCTCCTTCAGAATGGACTGGTTGGATCTCCTTGCAGTCCAAGGGACTTTCAAGAGTCTTCTCTAACACCACAGTTCAAAAGCATCAATTCTTCTGTGCTCAGCCTTCTTCACAGCCCAACTCTCACATCCATACATGACCACAGGAAAAACCATAGCCTTGACTAACGGACCTTAGTCGGCAAAGTACTGTCTAATTGCTGGGTCTATGGAGCGCTCCCATCTTCATCAGTGGAAGGCTTCCCATGGTGAACTTCTCCACTTCAAGGAAAGGACTCTCTTCAACTCTCTGATGACATCTAACAATCCTAAGATGGACTGATGTAACTATGGGCATAATGTGACTTTTAATTTTGATTTTAACTTGGCTTAATGACTATCTTGCCTTACATCTGTAACTGTGTAATGGGGTTTTCTAACTGTCTGAAAGCTTTTAAGTTACAAATGGTTGCTCAAACTCCTGGGACTGCTACAACTTCCTCCATCTACTACCTGGGGCTCCTGGATCAGAAACCCTCAGTAAGAGGATTAGGAGAATATGCTGTCTCACCAACTTAGGGAGAATGCCTCTTATCAGCTCAGAAGCAGTTATGGAATGAGAACGATGCCCCTTTCCCTAGGCAACATAATTCTCCTAAAAGAAAAGGGGGTGGGGGGGATGAGAGAGTCAATGCCTAGGCACGTTGATAAGAAGTCCATGAGTCCCCAAGGAACAAGTAGAGAGGGGTCTGGAATTCTCAAGGAGGAAGAAAGGACAAATGTGTGTGGGGGGGGGAAGGGGTTTCCCTCTACATTTCTTAGTCACATAAAACGTTTTTATCTTTAAATCTGGAACTGATGATTACACAACTAGTTTGGACTCTGTACTAAGGATTCAGATGCTTATATCTTTCCTTTTCTCCTTTGCTTTTTGCCTCTCTTCTTTTCACAGCTATTTGTAAGGCCTCTTCAGACAGCCATTTTGCTTTCTTGCATTTCTTTTCCATGGGGATTGTCTTGATCCCTGTCTCCCGTACAATGTCATGAACCTCATTCCATAGTTCATCAGGCACTATATTTATCAGATCTAGGCCCTTAAATCTATTTCTCACTTCCACTGTATAATCATAAGGGATTTGATTTAGGTCGTACCTGAATGGTCTAGTGGTTTTCCCTACTTTCTTCAATTTCAGTATGAATTTGGGAATAAGGAGTTCATGATCTCAACCACAGTCAGCTCCTGGTCTTGTTTTTGTTGATTGTATAGAGCTTCTCCATCTTTGGCTGCATAGAATATAATCAATCAGGTTTCGGTGTTGACCACCTGGTGATGTCCATGTCCAAAGAATAGCAAGAAGAGATAAGAAAGCCTTCTTCAGCGATCAATGGAAAGAAATAGAGGAAAAGAACAGATTGGGAAAGACCAGAGATCTCTTCAAGAAAATTAGAGATACCAAGGGAACATGTCATGCAAAGATGGGCTCGATAAAGGACAGAAATGGTCTGGACCTAACAGAAGCTGAAGATATTAAGAAGAAGTGTCAAGAATATGTGGAAGAACTGTACAAAAAAGATCTTCATGGCCAGATAATCATCATGTTGTGATCACTAATTTAGAGCCAGACATCTTGGAAGGTGAAGTCAAGTGGGCCTTAGAAAGCATCACTACGAACAAAGCTAGTGGAGGTGATGGAATTCCAGTTGAGCTGTTTCAAATCCTGAAAGATGATGTTGTGAAAGGGCTGCACTCAATATGCCAGCAAATTTGGAAAATTCAGCAGTGGCCACAGGACTGGAAAAAGTCAGTTTTCATTCCAATTCCAAAGAAAGGCAATGCCAAAGAATGCTCAAACTACCGCACAATTGCACTCATCTCACATGCTAGGGGACACGGCTGAGCAAATGAACTGAACAGAACTGAACTGAACTAAGGATTAAATAGCAGCATGTATCCTGCTTGAGGACAGTTTCTCCTTTCTGAAAACCTTCTGGCTAATCCTGTTATCTTAAAGTTCAAATTTATGGGAGTGGATTTTAAGATAACACGATTAGCCAGAAGGTTTTCAGGAAGGAGAAACTGTCCTCAAGCAGGATACATGCTGCTATCTAATCCTTAGTACAGAGTCCAAGAGTTGTTAGTTGTGTAATCATCAGTTCCAGGTTTAAAGATAAAAACGTTTTATGTGACTAAGACTAAGGAATGTAGAGGGGGGGGAAAAAATTTTGTCCTTTCCACCTCCTTGAGAATTCCAGACCCCTCTCTCCTTGGACACCCCCGACTTACCAACCTGCCTAGGAACTGACTCTCTCATTCCCATGGCACAGGGTCCAGTTGTTGACTGTATTCTACGGGTCAGTGGTGATCCCCATGTTTTGGGTGAGTATCTCAAGGGCATTCCACCCTTTTCATACACAAAAAGGAACGTGATAATTAGAATGCCCATGGACAGGTGGGTTTATCAAACTCTCTTGCAAGGTCTTAAAATATGTGTCATCTGATTTTTCCCATAAAATTGGGTCAGAATTGTTACTGTTGAGTAAAACATACAAAGGTTTGGCCAGAAGAGAGAAATTTGAAATCCTGTTTTGTCAATAGCCAACAAGCCTGAGAAAACTTCACAGTGTTTAGCTTGGGGTCTGGGGAAACTTTAGGATAATTTGGAAAATTTAGCAGTGGCCACAGGACTGGAAAAGGTCAGTTTTCATTCCAATTCCAAAGAAAGGCAGTGCCAAAGAATGCTCAAACTACTGCACAATTGTACTCATCTCACATGCTAGTAAAGTAATGCTCAAAATTCTCCAAGTCAGGCTTCAGCAATACGTGAACCGTGAACTCCCTGATGTTCAAGCTGGTCTTAGAAAAGGCAGAGGAACCAGAGATCAAATTGCCAACATCCACTGGATCATGCAAAAAGCAAGAGAGGTCCAGAAAAACATCTCTTTCTGCTTTATTGACTATTCCAAAGCCTTGACTGTGTGGATCACAATAAACTGTGGAAAATTCTGAAAGAGATGGGAATACCAGACCACCTGACCCGCCTCTTGAGAAGTCTGCATGCAGGTCAGGAAGCAACAGTTAGAACTGGACATGGAACAACAGACTGGTTCCAAATAGGGAAAGGAGTATGTCAAGGCTGTATATTGTCACCCTGCTTATTTAACTTATATGCAGAGTACATTATGAGAAACACTGGCCTGGAAGAAGCACAAGCTGGAATCAAGATTGCTGGGAGAAATATCAATAACCTCAGATATGCAGATGACACCACCCTTATGGCAGAAAGTGAAGAGGAGCTAAAAAGCCTCTTGATGAAAGTGAAAGAGGAGAGTGAAAAAGTTGACTTAAAGCTCAACATTCAGAAAACGAAGATCATGGCATCTGGTCCCTTCACTTCATGGGAAATAGATGGGGAAACAGTGGAAAGAGTGTCAGACTTTATTTTTTTGGTTCCAAAATCATTGCAGATGGTAACTGCAGCCATGAAATTAGAAGACACTTACTCCTTGGAAGAAAAGTTATGACCAATCTAGATAGTAAATTCAAAAGCAGAGACATTACTTTGCCGACTAAGGTTCGTCTAGTCAAGAATATGGATTTTCCTGTGGTCATGTATGGATGTGAGAGTTGGACTGTGAAAAAGGCTGAGCACAGAAGAATTGATGCTTTTGAACTGTGGTGTTAGAGAAGACTCTTGAAAGTCCCTTGGACTGCAAGGAGATCCAACCAGTCCATTCTGAAGGAGATCAACCCTGGGATTTTTTTGGACTGATGCTAAAGCTGAAACTCCAGTACTTTGGCCACCTCATGTGAAGAGTTGACTCATTGGAAAGACTCTAATGCTGGGAGGGATTGGGGGCAGGAGGAGAAGGGGATGACAGAGGATGAGATGGCTGGATGGCATCACGGACTCGATGGACGTGAGTCTGAGTGAACTCTGGGAGATGGTGATGAACAGGGAGGCCTGGCGTGCTGCGATTCATGGGGTCGCAAAGAGTCAACACGACTGAGTGACTGAATTGAACAGAACTGAAGTTTATCTTGCTCTATCCTGGGTGGCTCAGAGGATAAAGCATCTTCCTGCAATGCTGGAGTCCCAGGAATCAGAGGCCCTAGATGTAGAACTTGGGTTTGGGAGAGCAATAATTTTTAATTGGTGACCTTATGTCCCTTCAAAGCTAAAAGCTGTAGCAGGTAGAAGCTGTCTTTTTGTGAGGAGGCATCAGAAGGAGGGCAGAGAAGTAGCAAATCATCCACTTATTGCAACAAAATGGAACCTCTAAGGAACTTTATATCGTCTAGGTCAGTTTTCAGAATTTGTCAGAAATAAGAAAGATTTATATACATACTCCAAGTATGTAACCTTGAGGCAGTACTGTCAAAGTGAATTCTTTTTTTTCCAAATGAAACCCAAAAGATATTGGCCAGCTTCATCAACTGTATTATTAAAGAATGCACTATATAAATCAGTTACAGTGAAGAATGTGCTTCTCATGGGGATGGATGTTAGTGATGTATGAAGAGCAGAATGAGACAGGAAGGAGACAGAGACACAACCTTTAAAACAATGATATAGTCCTTGAAGACACGACATATACTGGTTAGAACCAGCTAGGATGAATCCACTTCCACTAGACCTTGAACCTTATTATACATTCATTGTAGTTTGTCAGCATGCTGAATGACACACCTGCCAGAGCTATGACCGTTCTGAGGCTAACGGGGAAAGGTCAAAAAGTGGGCAGTGGTCCAACTCTGAAAATCCTGGGCTTTTCCTCAAAATAGTTGGAATAATCATCCCACTTATTAGCTTATCATATTACCCAACCTATGTTTTGGGGCCTCTCATCTTCTGGGATGGCACCACTCTGCCTTTGGAGTATGTTTTTCCCATGGCCCCTTGCCTTCTTGAGTTGGCCCAAACTGTTTATGCAGTATGTTTATCTCCCTGAATAAGCCTTCTTCACTTTACTATGGCTCACTCTTGAATTCCTTCCAGTGTAAAGCCGGGAAAAAATACTTGGCAGCTGTGCCAGGAACTTGTCTTGAGTCCTGGGACGTGACCATCCTCTTGTGCCTCATTTTCTTTTCTGCAACAAGAGGAACTAAGAGGAAAATGGTGTGGTGGATCTCTTGAAGGGCCTAAACAGAAGAAAATAGGCTTAGAGATAGGAAGGAACCTCTTGAAGTTAATTAGAGATCCCATTATTTGTACTGTTAGTATTCCAAGGCAGGGAGTGCTTTGCAATAGTGGAACTGAGCATGGAGACATTGCTCCAGTGTCAGTTAGAAATGGAAAAGACTCATCCCCAGTTTGGAGAAACGTTTCTCCAAGCCAATTAAGAGAGGGTATTTGGAGGAGTCCTTGATTTCCTGTCATTGAGAATTGGGTGGATGTTGGAAATACTAGTTAGAGGGCTAAAGGTACCTAACATGCTTAAATTTATAACTCTTTTCCAGTGTCTTGGCTCTTTGTGATAGTAGGAACCAGAAAGGTTCTGGTTTCCTTTAAGAGGATTCAGTTGCTAGAGTTGAAGATTAAGAACTTTGGTGATCTTCTTTTTAGGTGACTCAGCCATAGTACAGGAGGGCTTGTTTGACAGATTAACTAAATCTGGACTATACATAGTTTTCAATTCCATTCTATTCTGTTTGTTTTGTTTGTTTGTTTTCATTAGAAGTGAAAGGTCTTGATTTAGCCCATTAAAAGCACAGAATTACTAATAAAAGTTACCCAGGTGGATTTGACATCTGAAGGAAAATCAGAATTTTTTTAAAAAGTAGTCTAAAGTCAATTAGATTAGTCATGGACAGATTCGTCAGATTTTGTTTGCAAGCCTGAGTTTTGTTACAATTTATAGGTTTTGGAAAAGCCCTAGGAATTGCTTGATGAAGTTTTCTAGTGATTACCCAAGCCTGACCGTACAATCAGTTGGTGGACTGGTTTCCAGGTTGTAATTCTAGAGATATTTCAAGATTTTTCCAGTAGTGGTTTTCATCCAGTACTGGATCTGGTCTTACTGACAAGCATATAAGCCTGCTCATTTAAGTTGATATATTTGAATAACTATATTAAACTCATTTGGTCTATGCAAACAAATAAGAATCTTTGGTTACTTTGAGAAAACCTTTGACTATTTGGACTTCCCTGGTGGATCAGACAGTAAAGCGTCTACCTAAAGTGTGGGAGACCCAGGTTTGATCCCTGAGACAGGAAGATCCTCTGGAGAAGGAGGTGGCAATCCACTCCAGTACTCTTGCCTGGAAAATCCCATGGTCGGAGGAGCCTGGTGGGCTACAGTCCATGGGGTCTCGATGAGTCGGACATGACTGAGTGACTAAACTAAACTATCTCACATAGTTCAGCTTAAGTCCAGGAATACAAGAAGTTAAAGGTTTAGCCTCTGAATACCCAGAATGTTTAATTTTAAAGGATCAGATAAGTTCAAAGGAAAAGGAAGTGGAAGAATTTCAGAGAAAAAAAGAAGTTGCTAGAAGAATTAGAATGGGGGAAGACAGGGTATAGAGGATACGTGGGCAGAATAGAAGGGACAGAGGAAGATGGGACAGGAGGCAGAGTCTGACCAGGAGGAGCCAAGATAGAGATACACATGGTGCTGGAGGCAGAGCCTGGGACAAAGAAGCCAAAGAGAAAGAGCCTGAGGATTCAAGAACTATTTTGTCTTCCTTTACTCACTTGTTTGCCTCAGTTAATCTTAAAACCTGATAACATTTGGAAACCTCAACATTTGGGAAAATCAAAATAGGCATTCCTTTCAGCTCTGGAAATTTTAAAGTTATAGTAATCTCAGTTCAGTTCAGTTCAGTCGCTCAGTCGTGTCCGACTCTTTGCAACTCCATGAATAGCACCATGCAAGGCCTCCCTGTTCATCACCATCTCCCAGAGTTCACTCAGACTCACATCCATCGAGTCCGTGATGCCATCCAGCCATCTCATCCTCTGTGGTTCCCTTCTCCTCCTGCCCCCAATCCTTCCCAGCATCAGAGTCTTTTCCAATGAGTCAACTCTTCACATGAGGTGGCCAAAGTACTGGAGTTTCAGCTTTAGCATCAATCCTTCCAAAGAAATCCCAGGGTTGATCTCCTTCAGAATGGACTGGTTGGATCTCTTTGCAGTCCAAGGGACTCTCAAGAGTCTTCTCCAACACCACAGTTCAAAAGCATCAATTCTTCTGTGCTTAGCCTTCTTCACAGTCCAGCTCTCACATCCATACATGAACACAGGAAAAACCATAGCCTTGACTAGACGGGCCTTAGTCAGCAAAGTAATGTCTCTGCTTTTGAATATACTATTTAGGTTGCTCATAACTTTTCTTCCAAGGAGTAAGTGTCTTCTAATTTCATGGCTGCAGTCACCATCTGCAGTGATTTGGGAGCCCCCCAAAACAAAGTCTGACACTGTTTCCATTGTTTCCCCATCTATTTCCCATGAAGTGAAGGGACCGGATGCCATGATCTTCGTTTTCTGAATGCTGAGCTTTAAGCCAACTTTTTCACTTTCCTCTTTCACTTTCATCAAGAGACTTTTTAGCTCCTCTTCACTTTCTGCCATAAGGGTGGTGTCATCTGCATATCTGAGGTTATCGATATTTCTCCCGGCAATCTTGGTTCCAGCTTGTGTTTCTTATAGTAATCTAGTTAAACTTTAAGAAAAAACATTTGGGATTTCAAAAGTTTCCTATGATGGTATAGATATTCTAAACTGTCTTTGGTCATGTTGGTCCACTTAGTGCAAAATACACACGAAGTAGGACTTTTAACATAAAATCAGACAGAGTACCTATAGGGGGAAACACAAGAAAATTTTTAGATAAGTGGATCTTATTTCTCAGAGGTTTTTCTCTAGAAAAAAAAAAAAGCAATTTTCAACAATTCAAAGGGCTTATAGCTCAAACAGCTTGCAATTCAGCCTGCAAGATAATTCAAGCCAGTTTTAAGGAAGCAGTTTGGTCCTGTAGGGGTGGAGCCAAAGACTTTTCAGCCAGTTTCCAGAGAACAGCTCCTAACAAGCCAATATCTGACAAACAGGCACAGCTTTAGTGAGGCAGCCCCTGTTCCTGAAGAAATGGGCCCGTGGCTTTTCAGTCAGCTTCAGTAGAAACTGTCTAATCTCAAATCAGAACACAATACTGAATGAGTACTTGTATAGTGAATAAAGCCTTAACCAGAAAGGTTAAACCTTAACATAAATCCCAAATGCAAAGAGAGCTTCAAGTGCAAAGAGGGCGTGAGCTTATATGCAGGAGAAAGAAATACCTTTAAGCTCCAGGGTTAGTGAGAAGAGCAGTGAGCATATGGGCTCAAGTGTGGTTATGGCACCTGTTTACTCAGTATCGGGGAGTCTTCTCTAGTTCTTATATGGATCACCAAAATGTTGATCTAAAATAAATTGACTGCCAGATATTTCTCCAGCAAAGATGGGCTTATTCACGATAAGGTGAGAATTGCGATTTGAGATCTGCAACCATGGCAAGCCATGTGCACGTTCCCCACACAGCAATGGAAGGAGAATGCTTTTACAGAGGGAAGAAAGACGCCGGGAGTGCTATAGCAAACAGAGTCCATGGCTTTTCATTGTACAATGAAGGGGATGACAGAGGATGAGATGGCTGGATGGCATCACTGACTCATGGATGTGAGTGTGAATGAACTCCAGGAGATGGTGATGGACAGGGAGCCCTAGCGTGCTGCAATTCATGGGGTCACAAAGAGTCAGACACGACTGAGCGACTGAACTGAACTGAATGATTTTTGGTATTAGAAAGAATTTTCTAGAAAATAGTGCTTACAAAATGATTTCATACCTTTTATTTTCTTGATATGGTTAGATCAGATAAGTGAAAATGGATATGTGTAGACAAATGATTTGTTTTAATCAAAGAATTGACTCTCCTGTTATGTTTAGAGGGAGGTGGTAGAAATGTGGAATTCATGATGGTGTGGCTAGAAGGTAGCTGGAAGATAAAACCAATTATTATTGACTGATGGACTGATGTTTATTTGCGTGCAGATATTTGATTACTTGCCATATTATTTTGTCCTTGATATCACCCTCCATACTGTTTCTACTTATACTTAAATATAGTAAAAATGGATGTTAACATATTTAGTAGATGTCATAAGTCTAGGATAGATAGCAGAAGACTTGGATCACAAAGTAAAACCTAGAGTAGAAATTTCTTTTACTGTAATGGAGAATCATGGTCAAAATTATAAATTTAGTCATAGATTATTAAAATCTCAATTATACATAATAAAATCAGCTTTTGTGGTATGGTAGCATCTATTTGTCAATGTCTAGAGATTTATAAGAACTATAAAATGGACACTGGTCCTTAGTAGTAAATATCGGGAGGGAGAAGGGCTTCTAAATGTATTTTATAGGTAAAAGAAGAACATAGAAAGGATGATAAAAAATGACTTCTAACATTTTTTAAGAAATAATCAACAAAGAATAAGTCCCATTGTAGGAAAGTGTTTCAGATTAGGTGCTGGTGATCAGGGTTTGCTGTGAGAGAGCCAGATTTAGAGCAGCTCTCAATATTAGTTTGGAGCTTGAGGGCATTGGTGATTTTTATTCTTAGCTCTTTTAAAAATCTGATGTAATCTACTCTACCAAGTGCCAATGTTGAAAAATGGAGACACTACATCCCAATGTGGTGAGGCTGAGGGAGTTTGTTTTAGAAGAGAATGAAATGCCTGGAGGCTATCTGTAGAAATAGTGAATTTCAGCAATTGGCAGTAGTGATGGCAGAGCAATAACGGTGGGTAAAGTGCAGTTACTTAGTCATTAGACACATATTTGGGGAGGAGAAAGATTCCAAGAGGGTTTTAAATGTATGTTTATCACAAATGTGGGAATGAAAAGACTATGTATTTTTTTTTAAAGAATTATTGAACTCTTATTATTTATCAGGTACAAAAATAAATTTATGAACAAAGCAGACTTTTTTCTGTTTTTATGAACATTGTTCTAATGGAAAAAACTGCAAACACACACACACATATGCAGGCTAAACAATATGCAACTAAAGAAAACTTGATATACCTTTAGCCAGATTCATCACGAAAAAAAGCGAGACCCCAAATCAATCAAATCACAAAAGCGAAGTAGACATTACCACCAACACCACGAAAGTACAAAGGACTAGAAGAGACTACTACGAGCAGCTGTATGCCAATAAAAAGTACAACCTAGAAGCAATGGGCATATTCTTTGAAAGATACAATCTCCCAAGCCTGAAGTAGAAAGAAATTTTAAAAATATGAACATACCAATTATCAGTATTAAAGCTGAGTCAGTAATATAAACCTCCCAACACACAAAAGTCTAGGACCATGTGACTTCACAGGTGAATTCTATCAAATATTTAGAGAATAGTTAACACCCCTCTTTCCGAAACTACTCCAAAAAATTGCAGAGAAACGAACACTTTTGAATACATTCTATGAGGCTACCATCACTCTATACCAAAACTAGAAAAAAGTATTGCAAAAGAATAAAATTACAGGACAATATCACTGCTGACCATAGGTACAAAAATCCTCAGCAAAATATTAGCAAACCAATTCTAGCAATCCATTAAAAGGATCACACACCATGATCAAATGTGATTTACCCTAGGGCTTTCAACATCCACAAATCAATCAGTGTGATATACCACATTAACAGATTGATGAATACAAATCATATGATCATCTCAGTAGATGCAGAAAAAGCTTTTGATAAAATTCAAGATCCATTTATATAAAAATTCTCCACAGTGTGGGCATAGAGGGCACATACCTCAACATAAAAAAGGTCATCTATGACAAACACACAACTAACATTATATTCAATGGTGAAAAGCTGAAAGCATTTCCTCTAAGATCTGGAACAAGGCAAGGATGCCCATTCTTACCATTTTTATTCAACATTTTTTTGTTAAGACCTAGTCATAACAGAGAAGAAAAAGAAAAGGAATCCAAATTGGAAAAAAAGAAGTAAAACTGTCCTTATTTGCAAATGACATGATATTGTACATAGAAAATCCTAAAGATGCTAGCAGAAAGCTACTAGAGGTCATCAATGATGTCTGTAAATTTGCAGGATACAAAATTAAATCACAGACATCTCCTGCATTTGTATACACTAACAACAAATATCAGAAAGAGAAATTAAGGAAACAATCCCATTTACCCTTACACCAAAATAATAAAATACCTAGAATAAACCTACCAGGACTTCCCTGGTGGCTTAGATGGTAAAGAATATGCCCACAATGTGCAAGACCCAGGTTCATTCCCTGGGTCAGGAATAGCCCTTGGAGTAGGAAATGGAAGCCCCTCCAGTATGCTTTTCCAGAGAATTTTGTGGACAGAGGAGACTGGCAGGCTACAGTCCATGGGGTCACAAAGAGTCAGAAACAAGTGAGCAAGTAACACACACACAAACCTACCTAAGAAAAGAAAAGACCTGTACTGCAAAAACTATAAGATTATGATGAAAGAAATCAAGGTTGACAGGAACAGATGGAAAGATATACTGTATTCTTAGATTGGAAGAATAAATATTGTCTAAATGTCTTTACTACCCAAGACAATCAACAGATTCAATGCAATACCTATCAAATTACCAATGGCATTTTTTAAAATAGAACTAAAACAAATTTTTTTTTTAATTTTGTATGGAGACACAAAAGACTCTGAATAGCCAAAATAATCTTGAGAAAGAAAACTGGAGCTGGAGGAATTAGACTCCTTGATTTCAGACTATTCTATAACACTGTAGTAAACAAAGCAGTATGATATTGGCACAAAAACAGACACAGACCAATGATAGAGAATAGAAAGCTCAGAAATAAACCTATACACTTATGGTCAGTTAGTCTATGACAAAAGAGGAAAGACAATGGAGAAAATACAGGTTTTTCAATAAGTGGTGCTGGGAAAACTGGACAACTACCTGTAAAAGAAGGAAATCTGAACATTTCTAACACCATACACAAAAACAAACTCACAGTGAATTAAAGAACTGAATGTAAGAAAGTATACTGAAAATTCCTAGAGTAAAACATAGGCAGAACACTCTCTAACATAAATTGCAGCACTATTTTTTTCCTCCATAGCCTAACGTTTTGGAAATAAAAAGAAACAAGTGGGACCTAATTAAACTTAAAATGTTTTGTACAGAAAAGCAAACTACAAACAAAACAAAAAGACAACCTACAGAATGGAATAAAATATTTGTGAACAATGCAACTGGTAAGGGATTAATATCCAAGTTACAGAAACAACTCAGACAACTTAATACCTAAAGAACAAATAATCCAATCAAAACATGGGTAGAAGACCTAAATAGACCTTTCTGCAAAAATGATATGTAAGTAGCCAATAGGCACAGGCAAAAATGTTCAAATTTCTAATTATTAGAGAAATACAATTAGTAAATGCAGGACAGGATGTAGGGGAAAAGGAACTCTCTTACACTGTTGGTGCGAATGCAAATTGGTGCAGCCACTATGCAAAACAGTATGAAGATTCCTTAAAAAAAAAAATAAAGTAACCATATGATCCAACAATTCTACTCATGGACATATATCTGAAGAAAATGCTAATTTAAGAAAATATATGTATCTTATTGTTCATAGCAGCACTATTTATAAAAGCCAAATCTTGGAAGCCACCTAAATGTCCATCAGCAGATGAGTGGATATAGATGTGTATGTATACACAATGGAATACTACTTAACCATAAAATAGAATGAAATAATGCCATTTACAGCAACACAGATGGACCTAGAGATCATAATAAGTGAAGCTAATAGAAAAGCAAAAGTTGAATACCATATATCACTTATATGTGGAATCTAAAATATGACACAAAAGAACCTACCTACAACACAGAAACAGACTCACAGACATAGAGAAGGGACTTTTGGTTAACAAAGTGAGGGGAATGGTTGGGAGTTTGGGATTAGCAGATGCAAGCTATTACTATATAGACTAGATAAACAAAGAGACCTTACTGCATAGCACAGGGAACCATATTCACTATCTTGTAATGAGCTATAAATACAATGGAATATTACTCAGCCATTAAAAAGAATGAAATAATGTCATTTCTAGCATCATAGATGCACCTGAGATTATCATGCTGAGTGTAGTCAGACAG
>SJYC01132225.1:0-46116 GCA_006408675.1 Madoqua kirkii
CTGTGGGGTAACTTTATCAAATATTAAATATTTACATACAGTGCTTCCATATGGGTGACTACTAGATTCTTCTCTAGCCTATATACCCCACCACCATCCTAGTTTCCTAAGATCTAAGGAGCCCTGGGTGGGCCCTGCCAGGGGAAATATTCACCATTTCATTTAAAAGTAAGTATTTATTCAATGTATTCTGTGGAGCTGTGGCAGATAATGGGGAATAAAGGAGAAATGGGATATCTTTCTTGTCCTCAAGAGATTTATGAAAAATGGCACATGTAAGCATGGCATGAATGTGATTAAGCTTTGAATGCAATTATTTTATAGTGTGGTATAGGAGCCCAGAGAATACAGCAATTATTGTCATTTATTTATTCAATTCATTCATTTTACTTAGATAAAAAGCTATTTCTAAGCAAGACTAATAAGATAAAATCCCATTCCTCAAGTGCTAAGTGTCTGGTGGAAGACATGGACACAGATCTGATTTACTCGTGTATTTTAAGACAAAAATAGATACACTGAGGACATAGTAGAACATAATGGGAGCAGAAGCCAGTATTTCTCAGCTCCAGTGACAATGATAGCCAAAAAATGGACTCAGGCTTCAGTGAATTTAAAGACAGAGAGTTCTTACACAGGCTTTACGAGATTCCAACTTTCATGGGAAATTACTTAGAGATTGTCTAACCTGTCCCTCCATTTCACAGATGGGAAATCTTGGACTTAGAGGTAGGCTAGTTCCTAGCTAAGCCACGAGTCCCACCCAGTTTGAGCCTATCCAGAGACCTTCCCTCTGCCTCACACTATATCCTCTGTTGAGTTCAGGCTGAGCCAAGTTGTACGTGCACTTTGGTCTTTGTGTGTCCTCTGTAGACTGTTCACATTTTCAGAGATAGCTCAGACCCGGAGTCCTTAATGAGGACTCTTTCCCAGGGTTCCTAAATTTGAGCAAAGAACTCTGAAATGTGTTAAAGCAGGACCTTAACAAACTGTAAATCAAAGAAGACAGACAGAAAGAGTGACACAAGCGAGTCAGAGAGCCTTCATAATAGAGCAGTAGAGAATGCTAAGGAAAGAGACCCACAGATGCAAATATACAAGAGAAAGAGTCAAATCAAGAAGGCAAGCAAAGACCAGGAACAAGACTTTCATACACACTACAGACCTTTCTTAGTCAGCTGTGCTCCCATCTTCCACATGGGTAAAGGGAAAGCTAACCCCATTATGGGCCCCTGAGCAAGAGGATACTCACAGGTAGGAATCCTAGGTCTTCTTCCAGTTCAGTCAGACCCTGGGATAGGAGATTACTCTGGCAGGTTAGAAATGTGGCTGTCTTTTGTGAGTCAAGCAGCTAGCTTGATTTTTTTCTATATGTGTCTGAATAATGTGGGGTGTAGTAATATAAATCACTGCCAGCCCACACCTACTCACCTGCTGCTGAGGTGATGGGAAAGGGGTTGGGGAGGGGCACTGGGGCAAAACTAGAAGTGTTACTTTACCCCTGATTTAAAACTTCATCAATTGCATCTCTTTATCTTTTGAATAAAGTTCAATTTGGGGATTTAAGATCCATCTAGCTAGTAAATAAGAGAATGGGTTGAATTGTATTCAGACTGATCTGACCTTAAGTCCCTGTGTGATTACTTGCTAGTTGAATTAGGGTAAACCTAGATAGAATATTCAAAAGCAGAGACATTGCTTTGCCAACAAAGGTCTGTCTAGTCAAGGCTGTGGTTTTTCCAGTGGTCATGTATGGATGTGAGAGTTGGACTGTGAAGAAAGCTGAGCGCCAAAGAATTGATGCTTTTGAACTGTGATGTTGGAGAAGACTCTTCAAAGTCCCTTGGATTGCAAGGAGATCCAACCAGTCCATTCTAAAGGAGATCAGTCTTGGGATTTGTTTGGAAAGAATGATGCTAAAGCTGAAGAGTTGACTCACTGGAAAAGACTCTGATGCTGAGATGATTGGGGGCAGGAGGAGAAGGGGATGACAGAGGATGAGATGGCTGGATGGCATCACTGACTCGATGGACGCGAGTCTGAGTGAACTCCAGGAGATGGTGATGGACAGGGAGGTCTGGCGTGCTGCGATTCATGGGGTTGCAGCAGGTCAGACACGACTCAGCGACTGAACTGAACTGAAACCTACTTTCTCGAGTAATCATTAACTTATGGGCATCTCCCATATCTTTCACTCCAGTATTCTTGCCTGGAGAATCCCATGGATAGAGGAGCCTGGAAGGCTACTGTCCACGGGGTCGCCAGAGTCAGATACAACTTAGCGACTAAACCACCACCACTACCCATATCTTTCTATTTACAGTCCCCTAGTGGGATTATGGAGAAGGCAACAACACCCCACTCCAGCACTCTTGCCTGGAAAATCCTACGGACGGAGGAGCCTGGTAGGCTGCAGTCCATGGGGTCGCCAAGAGTCAGACACGACTGAAGCAATTTAGCAGCAGCAGCAGTAGTGGGATTAACAATTAATTACCCATTTTGTCCCTTCATTCTGTCCCTATTGGTTTAGTACATATCTCTGTCTGACCAGATTAATGATCTTGGAAGCATTTACTATTATGATCAGATTTAATATTTTGCACCTCTGCTTCCTCAACTATTGCTAATTTTGAAAAGTCGCAAAGGAGACTCTCTCTCACTTCTATAGCTTCTCATTCTGCATTATGGTTCTTTCTCTGAGGCAGGAAAGTAGGGATTTTTATAAATGAACAACAAAAAAGGCAGATGTAGCTCTGAATGAATGTGTTGTGTGCCGATAGGCTCCCAGGCACTTTCTTCAACCCCAGTTCTACTTCTTTTACTCCGTTCCCAGCAGCTGTGTGTTTTTTTGTGTGTGTGTGTGGGTGTTTGAGCTGTCTCAACGTGGCCCATATTCATGCAAGCTGTAGCTGTCCTTGGCATGGGGAATTTCCAGGGAAAGCTTCTTTAAGCTTGTTGAAACTTGCTAGGGAATCAAGGCTTGGAGATATGCTCACTTTTTGATAATTAAAACTCAGAACTTCTGGCACTTTAAGAATTCAGAGAGAGCTTACTATTTCTCGTTTACAATCACCTCCAGCTATCTTCTTTGCATCATACCCCAAGAGAAATAACAGTCAAAACACTGCAAGTTCTCAGCCTGAGCTTCAGGGTAAAATGGACCCTGTTCTCAACTGCTTTCTTGCATAAATATTTACTGCAATATAATATTGAGAGACCTGACTTAATATTAATTAGTATTAATAATAATTTTTAAATACCCTAAAATTTCAGTCCAAAACTAGCTCCATATTAGCCAAAGTCAGATGGTCCTGTTGAGTAAAACTCATTTGACTTCTTCCAGCTGTATTGAGGTATAATTGACATATAATATTCTGTAAGTTTCAAATGTACAATGTATTGATTTAGTACATATATATATATATATATTTCTCAAAATGACTGCCCTCATACCATTACCCAACTTCTCCATCCCAGCTTCATTTGATCTTAAATTTCAATACTGCTGGCTGACTGTCCAGAAAAATGAAGTAATATACCTATATACCAATCAGTTTCTGTGGTTAGTACCAAGAGTAATACTGTTTGGCCTGATGGATTTCTCAGGGACCAGATTCTTAAGTCATTGGAGTGGGTGAGGATATGTGCAACCATTAATGTCAGTTCCTTTTCAAGTAAGTCAAGTGTTTTGGTAGCATTAGATAACAGGGAACATTAAAGGCATTAAAACTGGGGCTGAGAAGATTAAAGCAGCAGAGATTCCTGAAAAGGAGTGGAAGGAGCTTTGCAGGGGTGGCCTTGTATGCTGTTGAGAGTGGAAAATATTGGTGCATGACTAAGAACCACTAACTTAATTTGGTCCAGAATAAAATAAGAAAATAATCACCAGGAGTTTTTTGAAACAGTCTGACACTGTTTCCACTGTTTCCCCATCTATTTCCCAGGAAGTGATGGGACCAGATGCCATGATCTTAGTTTTCTGAATGTTGAGCTTTAAGCCAACTTTTTCACTCTCCTCTTGCACTTTGATCAAGAGGCTTTTGAGTTCCTCTTCACTTTCTGCCTTAAGGGTGGTATCATCTGCATATCTGAGGTTACTGATATTTCTTTTGGCAATCCTGAGTCCAGCTTGTGCTTCTTCCAGCCCAGCATTTCTCATGATGTACTCTGCATATAAGTTAAATAAGCAGGGTGACAATATACAGCCTTGACGTACCCTCTTTCCTATTTGGTATCAGTCTGTTATTCCATGTCCAGTTCTAACTGTTGCTTCCTGATCTGCATATAGGTTTCTCAAGAGGCAGGTCAAGTGGTCTGGTATTCCCATCTCTTCCAGAATTTTCCACAGTTTATTGTGATCCACACAGTCAATCAATTATTAGAGTAAGTTTAAAATTGGTTCGTGGGGTGGGTGGGATAAATTGAGAAATTGGGATTGACACATACACACTATTGATACTATGTATACTGTAGATAACTAATGAGAACCTACTGTACAGCTCAGGGAATCCTACTCAGTGCTCTGTGGTGACCTAAATGGGAGGGGAATCCAAAGAAGCAGGGACATATGTATATGTATATGCATATGTATAGCTGATTCACCTTGCTGTGCAGCAGAAACTAACACAACATTGTAAAGCAACTATACTCTGATAAAAATTAATTAAAAATTCCAGTAGTCATGTGTGGATGTGAGAGTTGGACCATAAAGAAAGCTGAGTGCTGAAGAATTGATGCCGCTGAACTGTGATGTTAGAGAAGACCCTTGAAAGTCCCTTGGACTGCAAGGAGATCCAACCAGTCCCTCCTAAAGGAAATCAGTCCTGAATATTCATTAGAAGGACTGATGCTGAAGCTGAAACTCCAATACTTTGGCCACATGATGCAAAGAACTGAGTCATTTGAAAAGATCCTGATGCTGGGAAATATTGAGGGAGGGACGACAGAGGACGAGATGGTTGGATGGCATCACCGCCTCTAAGGACATAAGGCTGCATAAATTCCAGGAGTTGGTGATGGACAGGGAAGCCTAATGTGCTGAGATTCATGGGGTCACAAAGAAGTGGACACGACTGAGTGACTGAACTGAACTGAAAGTAAAATTGATTCAAGCATTCTGCTCCAAGATGGTGGCATAGGAAGACCTTGATCTTACCGCCTCCCTTGTGCACACTGAACCTACACCTGCCTATAGAACAGTTTCTCCTGAAGAAGAACTGAGAGCTGATTGAATAGCTTCTGCACAACAAATGACAGAGACTACATAGAGATATAGAGGAGAGATAGAGACACAGTATTGACGGGAATCCCGCCCCCGGCATGCTGACTTGCAATAAGAAGGGATATCAACGAGGGAACTGTGAACAGACTGCCTTGAGGCACAAGAAAGAAAAACCCCAGCAGTTTAAAGGACATCTAAACTATATGTGAAAGAAATTCATATACTAACCCTACGGCATGTGCAAACGCTGTAGAACTGCTGAAATTCTCTCTGAGAGTGCTTCTCTCTCAGAGGCACTAAAAATCACCATTTTTGCATTTCTCCTCCACCTTGATAGTGTGAATGGGAGAATGGTACAGGCATTCTAACCAACCTTATAAGGCTTCCCAAGACATTCCAGGCTCCAGGCCCATACCAGCTGTCCCCCCAAGGAGGTCCTGAGAAAGTGTGCCCTGGGACCACTAAACCCATCCCCACCAGGGCAACCATGATGAAGGAGGAAACAGACAGAACAGGATTCATCTTTAAAGCAGGACTCCATCTCGGGCTGGACTGTGGACTTTGAGCTATATGCCCAATATCTATGGAAACAACATACCAATGGAAAACCAGACCCCCTGAATGAAGGAACCTCAGGACTTGTACTAGACTCTCTGGTGCCTAAAAGAATATGCTAATTCTCTCTGTAACAGAACAAAGTTATAAATCCCATTATGCTTATGGGGGTATGACCACAGGCCTATTGATAAATGGCCACTATTTAACTATCTAGGCTTATGACACATAAATCATGGGTTAACTTTGATTGTATCTTTCTTTTCTTTGTTCAGACTAGTTTCAGAGAATTTGGGGAGGTGGGTTTGAGCGTGTACACTTAGGGTATATAAGGTTTTCATAAAAACTGGTTGGGGTCCTTGGTTAAGAGGAGACTCTGCCTTGGGCCCGCTGCTATAAAATACTGCACTCCTGTCTGTATTGTCCTTCTGAGTGAGTTTTTTTCCTGGAACGCATGGCTACAACAGTGGCACATCATGCCCCAGGCCCATGCTCACTGTGGCGCCAGCTGTCCTGCCAAGGTGTCCCTAGCCCTTAGATCCCGCACAGGAGAGACAAGCCCCCTAAATGTCCGGCTCTGAAAACTAATAGGGGTTATATCCAAAAAAGCCCTAGAACCGCAGGAGACGAAGAGCTCTCTCTTAGAGGACTTAGATTCACTTACCCTATAACTTGACACATACACAAAAACACCAGTTGGAAAAATGCTTAGAACAAAAGAGAAGGAACCTCATTTACTAATCTTAAAGTGTCTGTCACAGAAGCAGGGAAGCTTCCCTGGTGGCTCAGAAGTTAAAGCGTCTGCCTCCAATGTGGGAGACCTGGGTTCAATCCCTGGGTCGAGAAGATTCCCTGGAGAAGGAAATGGCAACCCACTCCAGTATTCTTGCCTGGAGAATCCCATGAACTGAGGAGCCTGGTGGGTTACAGTCTACGGGGTCACAAAGAGTCAGACATTACTGAGTGACTTTACTTACTCTCTGGGAAGCACCACTATGGTGAGCTTATCCATCCTATCTTGCTAATGCTAGGGACCACTTTGCTACTCCACTGGAAATCTGCTAGAGCTTGGGTGTGTCCCTCACTGAGAGCCCTGCTTATCTCTGTAGCAACAGTTGCATGCTGCTGAGCCAGCCTGAGGGAGAGAGCTCCACCCACACCGACACTGCAGCTGCAACCCTGCCATAGCAGGCAGGGCACATGCTCTGCCCCACATACGGGAAGTCCCTTGATTTCCAGAAAGACTTTAATTAAACAGAGATAAACAACCTGTCTGATGAGAGTTCAAAGTAATGGTTGTCAAAATGAAGAAGAATGGATGAACACAATCAGAACGTCAACAAAGAAAGAAAATATAAGAAAGTACCAAACAAAAGTTAAAACTGAACTGAAAAATATAGGGGTTCAGCAGCTGAATGGATGAAGAAGAAGCACAAATCTATGAGCTATAGAACAAAGCAATGGAGCTCATCCAGACAGAGTAGCATAATGGAAAAGAATATTTTTAAGTAAAGATCCCTGAAGTCATAAAATCAAGCACACTAACATTTACATTTTAGGAGTCCCAGATGCATAAGAGATAGTGAAAGGGAGATCAATTTATTGGAAAAACTAATGATTAAAAACTTCTTTAACCTGAGGAAGGAAGCATATCTAGGTCCAGGAATCGCAGAGAGTCCCAAGGAACATAAACTTGAAATGAACCACAAAAGACATATCATAATTAAAATGGCAAAAGTTAAAGAGAGAAATTTGAAGGGATCAAAAAAAAAAACAATTAGTTACATACAAGGAAATATTGATAAGACTGATATCAGTGAAGACTGAAAAAATCAGCTGATTTTTTAGCAGAACCTGCAGGCCAGAAGGAAGTGGCATGATATGTTTAAAGTACTGAAAAGAAAAAAAAATTACCACCAAAAATACTCTACTTGGCAAGATTATCATTCAGAACTGAGGGAGAGATAAACGAGTTTCCCAGACAAGCAAAAAGTAAAAAAGATTGTTACTACTAAATTGGCCTTACATGAAATGTTAGCAAATCTTTAAGTGTGTGTGGGGGAGGGGGGGCGGAGAATCACTAGAAATAAGGAAATACATAAAAGAAAAAAATCTCACTGGTAGAGATTCACTGGTGGTGGATAAGCCACTTAAATAAAACTACTATGAAGATTAAGAGACAAAAGTAGTAAAATTATAACTATAATAAGCAGTAAAGGGATATACACACACAAAAAAGATGTAAAATATGATGTTAAAAACATGTAACATTA
The DNA here is from genome assembly GCA_006408675.1 of Madoqua kirkii. Classification (NCBI taxonomy): domain Eukaryota; kingdom Metazoa; phylum Chordata; class Mammalia; order Artiodactyla; family Bovidae; genus Madoqua; species Madoqua kirkii. The sequence continues at coordinate 8,050 of SJYC01132225.1, forward strand.
GGAAGAGTAAAAATGTAGTGCTTTTAGAATGCATTCAAAGTTAAGTGATTATCAGCTTAAAATAAACTTATATATATATATATATTCCTCCCCCCCACCCCATGGTGACTGCAGCCATGAAATTAAAAGATGCTCCTTGGAAGAAAAGCTAGAACAAGCCTAGACAACATATTGAAAAGCTGAGACATTACTTTGCAGACAAAGGTTCATAAAGTCAAAGGAGTGGTTTTACCAGTAGTCATGTATGGATGTGAGAGATGGACCAAAAGAAGGCTGAGCACTGAAGAACTGATAATTTTAACTGTGGTGCTGAAGAAGACTCTTGAGAGTCCCTTGGACTGCAAGGAGATCCATTCAGTCAATCCTAAATAAAATCAACCCTGAATATTCATTGGAGGGACTGATGCTGAAATTGAAGCTCCAATACTTTGGCCATCTGATATGAAGAGGTGACTCACTGGCAAAGACCCTGATGCTGAGGAAGATTAAAGGCAAAAGGAGAAGGCACGGCAGAGGATGAGATGGTTAGATAAGCTTCACCGACTCAATGAAGGTGAACCTGAGTAAACTCCAGGAGATAGTGAAGGACAGGGGAGCCTGGTATGCTGCAGACTGTGGGGTTGCAAAGAGTTGGATATGACTTAGTGACTGAACAACAACAATGTATATTCATGAACCTAATAGCAATCACCAATCCCAAACCTACAACAGATACACCAAAAATAAAGGCAAAGGAACCCACACAAAACACTAAGAAAAAAAAAAAATCAAACCACAAGGAAGAGACCAAGAGAAGAAAAAGTAGTGAAGAACTACAAAAACAACCAGAAAAGTTAGCAAAATGGAAATAAAGTACATACATATTGATAACCACTTTAATGTGAAACAATGAAAATGCTCCAATCAAAAGACATAGGATTAATTAATGCATAAAAAATACAGACCCATCTATATTCTACCTATGAGAGACTCTTCTCACATATACATACAAAGACTGAAAGTAAAGTCATGGGGATAAAGATATTTCATGCAAATGAAAACAGAAAACTGGTATTACAATACTCACATGAAACAAAATAGACTTTAAAACAAAGGCAGCAACAACTTAAAATGGAAGTCATTATATTGTCATAAAGAGAAGATCCAAGAGGATATATTGTAAACCCAACATAGGAGCACTTCAATATAGAATTTTAAATGAACAGACATAAAGGAAGGAATTGACAGTAATATAATAATAGTATAAAACTTTAGTACCCCACTTACATCAATGTACAAATTATTCATACTGATTTATGAAAATCAGTAAATAAATATTGGCCTTAAATGACATATTTGACTTAATGAACTTAATAGGTATAGAAAGAATCGTCCATCTAATACACATTCTTTTCAAGTGCACATGAAATAATAGTGGCTCTGCCACTGGCGATCAACTTGGTTGATCTTTTCTTGGAGATCTCAACTTTCATTTTTGACTCTTTTATGGTCTTGAGACCTCTGGCCTCTGATTGCTTCAAAAAGTTTACAATACTTCCCCCCCTCACCCACCACCATTCTTTCACTTTAAGCCAGTCTAGGTTCATTCGTTCAGCACATTTTTAAGATTCAACCATGATGTTGCATTTATCAATACTGTATTATCTTCTATTTTCTCCTGAGAACTATTCTGTTAAATGGGTGCTCCATAAGGGTACACCAGTTTATTTGTGCATTCATCTATTGATACACAGTTGGTTTTTTCCCAAGATTTTGGCTAGCTTGAATAAAGCTGATAGAACAGTTACAAGCTTTTGTATAAGCAAAGGCTTTAATTTCTGTTGGGTATGTAGGAATGGAAATACTAGTTAAATAACACATGTACTTATGTTGTATTCTACATGTCCATTTAAAGTTTAGTCTCTGTTAAATAGAATTTGAAATCAGGGGAGACACAAAGATTCCAGTCTTTGTCTACAAATGTAATATAAGCGGCTTCAGAATATCTTACAAAGTCAGACTCATGGGAATGCATTGTTTACTTCAGCTCTCAGGACCTTAATTTTAATGATTTCCTCCTAGGAAATATTACTGTTCAAGCCCTTAGAGAATTTAGGTTCAGGTCTTTGAGACTAGTGGTTGGCAAAGATTTAGGATGGGAAAGTAAAAATCCAGAGAGAAATGCTAAATGGGATTTTGATCTTCAAACGGCAGATTTCACCGTCCTGTATTCAGTCCTTGACGCCCTCTCCACTGACTCCATTGCTTTATGCTCAGCCCAGCAGGTGAGAGTACGGAATGGTCAAGGAGGCTGCCTCTCTTTAGACATTTTTGTGGTTTGGAGAGACTTGGCTTTTTCTCTTCAGTGCCACCTACCTTTCTCTCTCCTTCCCTTCCTTCCTCACTTCCTTTCTTCCTTTGTCTCTTTTTCTTCTTTTTGTGGAGGGCTTCTCTTTAACTCTCCTTACATAAAATGCAGCATAGAAATCCTGTTCCAAGATGCCTGCAGGGATCAGATTCTACACTGGGAAAAAAAAATTAGGATTTTACCCTGAAATGTGTAGGATGATAATCTCCCACAATGACCTTATCTTCCGACAGCTGGAGCCTGGCACATACCCCCTGTCCTTGGCTGACTCTGTGTTCTCATCCTCTCATACTTTTCCTATTAATACAGGTATAAAGTTATAGGAAACCTGTTGTTTTATTTAAATTTTGAAAGTTCTTGGATCTGGAGATGAATACAACAGCTACTTGAGGACTTTTGCTACCACAAGACCCTAAACCTTGCTCTAGCATCTCTGTCACAACTCATATGGAGGTAAAGGGTTTGTCCAATTTAGAATATTTGCTTCTTCTTGAACTCAAGGAAGGAAGAAAAATCTATTGTTTTTGCAACTTTACCTACTCCCAAGCCCAGGTGAGCATGACTTTTTTTCTTTCTGGTCATTGCTGTGGGTACCAGTGCTAATAGATATGAATTCATTTTGTTGTTCCTAGTTGTGTGAGTATTCATATTTAGGTATATGTGTGTAAATAGATGTAAATTTGTATATGTGATAAATGCACATGGGATAAACATGCACATATTGATTTATCCAACAGATATTTATTAAAAAATATCAAGCAGTGTCAAGCAGTGGGGATAAAATAGCTGATGGTATTTCTCTTCAAAATAGAAAAAAAATCAGAGTGACTTGAAAGCAAGTATATATTATGTGATAGAAAAGGTGTATTAATAGTTGTTGGGATAAAACCTAGAGAAGCAGAAAAATGGAAAATAGCAACTTAGCTTAAAAGAGTGCATGGAAGCTTGGGTGAAGCCGTTAGAGGAGGATAATGGAGAATGATGAGGAGTTTATCTCCTTGATCAAGCAAGAAGTGAAGTTCCATGGAGCAAAGGGTGCAGGCAAAGGCACAGATTCATGTACATTTAGGTAGGGATGCCATGGGTAAGAGCGAGCAAGGAGAGATGACCTTGCAGACATCTCCCAGGCAAGCAGAGATGCTCTACAACCTGATTGCACATTGGCTTTAAGTCTATAAACAATGAAGAATTATTGAATTGGCTTAATGAGAAGTTGAAAATGATAGAGTTAGCATTTTCTGAAGGTAAGTCTATTATCTGAAAGAGCAATAAAGGACGCAGAGAAGTCATAGAGATATAACAAGTAGAAATTATGAGGTCAGAAAATAGGTTGGTGATACTAGCAATAGAGAAGAGGAGAGAAATTTGGGATCTCCTGCAATAAAATCAGTGACTATTTAAATTGTCCATTGATGGAAAGGGAAAAAAGGAAGAGAAAATAACTCCAATTTTCAATCTGAAAATCTGTCTTAGTAGTTGTGCCAATGTAAGGGAAAGAAAGGAGTATTTACGGAAGAAAAAGAAAGATCATAGTTTCAAGTTTGGCTATCTTAAATTAAAGGTTAAACGAGAAAATGCATGTGAAGTAATTAATGTGTATGTGTGCATTAAGTCATGAATATTTACTATTATTCTAGATAATTAAACCATAATGTACACCAAACAATAACTGTGTATTTATAAATAATTTAATTTAAACCTGTAATAGATACTAATATCCTTATCTTGTAGATGCAGAAACTAAGGCTTATGTGGCATAAATAACTTGCTCAATATGATCTATAGAGCTCAGATCCAAATCAAGTTGTCTGTCCACAAGACTTATTCCATCACTGTAACATCATCATGATAATTATTATTATTGCTATTATCATTTCTATTATATATAAAAGGAAATTGTCAGTGAGGTTCAGTAGGAAGTTTCATATTTGAATCAGAACTTTGAAAGCAAATGACTCAGTTGCTTATAGAGATTTAGAGGCCATTAACAGTTAAATGATAGCTGAAGTCAGAAGAGTAGGTGAGATCTTGCAGAGAGTGTATAGGCTCAGAAAGTGAAGAAAAGAGGATTTAACAGAACCCAATGGAAAAGAGTTTCAAGGAGGAAGAGTGCCAAACAGCGCCAAAAACAGAGAAATGAAGAATGCACTCAAAAGGGTTGAGTATCAGATTATGGGAGAGTTTGGAATAGTAGTTTTTCAATAGAATCACAGAAGTAGGAATCATATTGAAAATAATTTAAAAGGAAAAATGGATGGGAACTTTCAGTCATAAACATATTTGTCAATGAAAGAGAATGGAAAGTTTGGCAGCAAAATGAAGAGAAAAATTAGGCAATGGCTAGAAAGGACAATAGAATCAAAGAAAGGCTGTGCATTTGTGTCTGTGTGCATTTTAAAATAAAGGATGTTTTAACATATTTGGCTATAATAAATGAAGGCAAAACCAAAATCAAATATAAGAAAGGAAATTCAAATTGTATTGTTACTTCTAAAGACAAAAAAGAAACTTCTTGCCTTTGTTAATGATTCTTTAAAAGTAATGTTGATATCTGGGGGAATTTGATTTTAGAAAGTGACACTTGATAATTACCTGTTGAATAAATAAGGCAACAAATGTGATCAGTTGCCTATTTCTTCATGGCTAATGGTTTTGGTATCATAATTATTTTTTTCTCATTCCAAGACCAAAAAAGAATTCTTTGTACTTTCTCTTCCATTATTTTTCGTCACTGTTTTTGTTCTATTTATCATATTTTTTGCATTACAGTCTGGCATGTATTATAAAATAAAATGGAAAATATATAGGTGAATTGGATATTTGTTGGTTATCTTTTTAAGATCCCTTTTTCTTTGCTCAAAATTTCCTGATTTCTTTTGAGGATACATATTTTTGCAGGGAATCTGATTCTATTCCACATCAGACTTAATGTTAGTGCCGTTGATGAGAAAGCTGTTGCAAAGAAACTTTATTTTTATGATTAGATGAGAGCAAGAAATCGTACATCCCTCATAGTTTGGATAAGGACTATATGGAAGACTATAAGGGAACATGTTGAGGGTTTAGATAGAACGTCACCTGAAGCCAGCCCTAAAATGGATTTTCAGTAATTTAAATCTATCAGTTACCATTTTTTTCCATTATTAGTAGTAGTGTTAGTAGTAGCAGGCTCTGTTGTTCAGTCACTAAGTCATGTCCTACTCTTTGTGATCCCATGGACTGCAGCATGCCAGGCTTCCTTGTCCATCACTGTCTCCTGGAGTTTGCTCAAACTCATACCCGTTGAGTCAGTGATGTCAACCAGCCATCTCATCCTCTCTTGCCACCTTCTCCTCTTGCTCTCAATCTTTTCCAGCATCAGGGTCTTTTCCAATGAATCAGCTCTTTGCATCTGGTGGCCAAAGTATTGGAACTTCAGCTTCAGCATCAGTCCTTCCAATGAATATTTAAGCTTGATTTCCTTTAGGATTGACTGGTTTGATTTTGCAGTTCAAAGGACTCTCAAGAGTCTTCTCCAGCACCACAACTCAAAAGCATGATCCTTGACACAATAGTCAGGCTACTATGTCTCTCACAAAATCTTCAAAATTGCAAGTCTAATCCAGTAATCTGAGGGTTAAAGGTAAATATATGGTAATTGTATTGTCACCAGTGACACCGGACTCAAATTGACCTTGATGGGTGACCCAAGAAGTGTTATTTACTATCAGCAGGCGCAGCTGGGACTCCCTGGCTGCAGAAGGCAGCCTATCTATATTGCCTTCACTAGGCTTCCATTAGGTTCTGTAATTTCTCTCTTAGTTTAAGTCCTTGAAAGCAGAGCCTGAGAAAAGAGCATGGGTACAGACAGTTTATCTGAAAACTGATCCTAGGGATGCTTTCATGAGGGATGGTGATTAGGGAAAAAACTCTACAAAAGCTCTTTAGGGGAAATAGTAATAACAATAGGAGTAATAAAAAATGGGGGCTTAACTATATAGAGCTCAACTTCTAAGAAGCATACAGGCTGCCTCCCAGAAGTGTCTGATGCGTTTATTGATCAATTCCCATTGCCCATTGGTTAAAGGTTGCCTCTGGGACATTAACCTACCCGTGCTTTGAACACTGTGGGCAGAAGGCTGAAAGACAGCAGGGGGTCCCTCAGGTAAATTGCCTGTGATGCCTGGGGAGTCAGAACTGTCCACCATGGCTAAACCTGAGATCTGAGCTGAGCTGAAATTGTGTGTCAGGGCTGTGTAATATTCAGTTCAGAAGTTCCTCTTTATCATGTGAAATATATGTACAAGGGTCAGGATTATAGTCCATGGTCATAACTTCCTCTTTTCTTCCTTGTCCTGTTTGGATTGCTACTTAAGCCTCTTTGTAAAAACACACTGGAAAAATGCAAGAATTAATAACAATGATTTATCTGTTTGAAATCCCAAGCCATGCTTTGGGAGTATTATGGACAAATTTGACATTGCCTACTTTTAAATTTTGAAATATAAAAAGTGAGTAGTTTTAATTGACAAAACAAGTTCTCCTCATTCTTAGACTGCTGAGTCACACAAGTACAAAATATTTCTTGAGGTGAAAAAATGAAATCAAAACAAAGACCATACCTGTAACATATTTTCACAGTAATTTAGCAATATGTAAACTACCTTGCTGTCAGGAGTTGTCAGGAAACTGTATAGACTGTTATACTCGGACTACCAAGTGGATCAAACAAGGAAAACTGGGTTTAAAAAGCTATATAAATTGATGGAAATGACAATATGCATTCTAATGCTAACTGGCACATTGTAGGAAGCAGCTGGAAGCAAATAGTCCCCAAGGTACACTTGTTAACATTGCACTTGTTTATAAAGCTTGTGAAATCAAACATTGAGAATGCATCTACTCTCCTTCTGATGACAGGTAAAGAGGGACAAACATCAATGGGAGAAGGAAACCAAACTTTTGTGCTTGAATTTACCTTCCTGGGACTTTCACAGGATCCAAAGATCCAAATCTTCTTGTTCTGTGTTTTCCTGATCATTTACCTTCTCTCTGTTTTTGGAAACCTGCTCATAATAATCCTTATCCAAACTGACCCTCGACTTCACACTCCCATGTATTTTTTCCTCAAAAACTTGTCCTTTGTTGATCTCTGTTTTTCTACAAGCATCGTTCCCCAGATGTTGGTCCACTTCCTTGTAAAAAAGAAAACCATTTCCTTTGCTGGGTGCTCACTCCAGATGGTCGTCTTCCTCCTAGCAGGGTGTACAGAGTGTGCTCTTCTGGCGATGATGTCCTACGACCGTTATGTGGCAGTCTGCAGGCCCCTACACTATTCTACTCTCATGACCCACAGGGTTTGTGTCCGGTTGGCCATAGTGTCCTGGATCAGTGGGGCATTGGTATGTACAGTGGACAGTGCGTTTACACTCTGTCTCCCCTACCAGGGACAGAACATAATTAATCACTATTTCTGTGAACCTCCCGCACTCCTGAAGCTGGCTTCTGCAGACACCTACAATGCTGAAATGGCCCTCTTTTCAATGGGTGTGATTGTTCTCCTAGCTCCTGTCTCTCTCATCCTGGTCTCTTATTGGCATATTATCTCCTCTGTGATTCGGATGCAGTCAGGGGAGAGGAGGCTCAAGGTGTTCTCTACCTGTAGCTCCCATCTCACTGTTGTGGTTCTCTACTATGGCTCTGGAATATTTGCCTACATGAGACCCAATTCCAAGACAATGAATGAAAGGGATAAGGTCATTTCTTTGTTCTATTCAGTTATGACTTCAATGTTGAACCCCATAATTTACAGCCTGAGGAACAAGGATGTGAAGGGAGCTCTGAGAAAACTGGCTGGAAGATAGTCAACATTCAGAGGCAATGATTATTGACATTTTTTAAAATTACTTTGACTACTGTGATAGACAACAATAGCTCTACTAGCTTCATTCTTTTCTTTCCTTGCCTTGTTTACCTCAGTTGATTTTCTTCTCTACAAATATTAACTGAATGCCTACCCTATGAAAACACTGTGCTCACAACCTCAAAATATAAGTAACTTAATACCATTCTTAAAAAACTTGAAATTCACAAGATAACACAAATATAACTCTTTTAAGAGGTGACTCTTTCAAAAGCTAAACAAAGAAGGAATATTTTACAAACTTTTGCACAGCAGAGGAAACCATAAACAAAATGAAAACCTATGGACTGGGAAAAATATTTGCAAATGGTGGAACCAAGAACTTAATTTCCAAAACACAAACAGCTCATCCAACTCAATAACAAAAAAACAACCCAATCAAAAAATGAGCAGAAGACCTAAACATTCCTTCAAAGAAGACAGTCACTGTCACTGTGTGTGTATGTGTGTGTGTGTGTGTGTTCAGTCGCGTCCAACTGAGCACAACCCTATGGACTGTAGCCCACCAGGCTCCTCTGTTCATGGAGTTTTCCAGTGAGAATACTGGAGCAGGTTGCCATTTCCTACTCCAGGGGATATTCTTGACCCAGGGATTGAACCTGCGTCTCTTGCATCTCCTGCATCTCTTGCATCTCACTGGCAGGTGGATCTTTACCACTAGTGCCACCAGTCAGTTGGCCAACTGTCACCCAAAAAGATACCCAACATGCTAGTTATTTGCAAAATGCAAATCAAAACTATGAGAAGTCACCTCACACTGGTCAAAATTGCCATCTATAAATAACAAATCCTGGAGGTGGTGTGAAGAAAAAGGAATCCTCCTACATTGTTGATGGGGATGTAAATTGGTGCAACCACTATGGAAAACTGTGCATGGTCATGCCTTCCTTTTAGGAGAAAGACAGTGATTAAGTGGAAAATTAAACTTGGCAATTTGCATGAGCTTTAAGTAAGTGAAAGTCGCTCAATCGTGTCCAGTTCTTTGCGACCCCATGGATTATACAGTCCAAGGAATTCTCTAGGACAGAATACTGGGCTGGGTAGCCATTGCCTTCTCCAGGGATTGAACCTGGGTCTCCTGCATTACAGGTGGATTCTTTACCTGCTGAGCAACAAGAGAAGCTGCATGAATACAGGATCACAATTAAAACAAAAAAAATTTTTTTTTAATTTTTAATTTCAAGGTCTAAAGAAATCTTATTGATCATATTATCTAACTAATGTTTTAATCTCTGTAATTTTCTTAGTTAACTCACACTGAGCTTTTTTATTAAAATGCCTGGGAGGTCTATATTCATTAGATTCTAGCCACAATGACTTTCCTTTTCTTCCTCAAAAATGAAAAGTGCATTCAACCTCTAATCATTAGCACTGGATATACCCTGCATCTGAAATGTTCTGCTAATCAGCCTTGGTGCACTTAACTTGTACTCAACATTGACAGTTTATTCTCAACAAAACTGTCAGCTCTCTAGGGGCCTTCACGAAACATACAGTCTAAGACAACATGCCTTCCAGTCACTCTCTATCTCCATTATTGTTTGTTATTGTGTTTATGGGACTTCTATCTCTGAAATAATCTTTATTCATTTGGAAACATCCTGATTAAAACCAACTTGAAAGATGGAATGAAAAAATTAATAAAAATCCAATATCTGTAAAGGGAATCTGGTCATAGTGGTGTGTCATAAACATAAGGAGAAAAGATTCAAGAAATGAGATGTACTCAATAGTGACAGTGCAAAAGGATAGTAAAAAAGAATTAGAACCGAAAGATTGACCCTCAAAGAGGAAAAGATATTGGATAGGTGCCTGCAGGCAATGGTTCTTTTATTCATTTTTTATCTTTTGTTGTTGGCAACAAGAATCCTCACTTATAAAATCAATATGAGATTAAATTATATAATATTTCAATTCTTTTCTAGTTCTAATATAATATGACTAAGTCCCAAATAATTAATAATAGTATAATTCAGAAAATTAAATTAGTATTAATATTTAATAATTATTCAATACATTATCCTTCTCTCTGATTCCCTTCAGTGTACTAACTGGTTATTCCAGATCCTATATCCATCATTCTCTTTCGCTCTATTTTATACAGTTTTACTGAATCCACAAATATTCCTCTAAAAAGATTTTATCTGAGTTTTGAACCTTATAAAAGTTATCCCTGTTCCTTATAAAAGTGTTCCATACTTTTTATTTAAAAAATCCCTATTTGCAAAAACAGGGACACAGGCATGCAAAACAGACTGTGGACACAGCGGGGGAAGGGAAGGGTGGGACTAATTGAGAAAGTAGTATTGACATAGTTATACTATCATGTGGGAAACAGATAACTAGTGGGAAGCCACTGTATAACACAGGGAGCCCAGCCTGGTGCTTGGTGATGACCTAGAGGGGTGGGATGAGAGCAGGGAGAGAGGCTCATATATGTATAATTATGACTAATTCCCATTGTTGTACAGCAGAAACCGACACAACATAGTAAAACAATTATCTGCCAATTTAAAAAAAATTATCTGAGTTTTTAACCTTATAAATGAGGTACCATGATACATAATCTTTAGGGCTCTTTTTTTCACTTAATATTAGATTGCTGAATTATTCATTTTGTTGTACGTCCTTCTTGTTCCTTTGTTTTGATTACTGCATGATACTCTTTTGTGTGAATATTTATCTATTCCACTGTTGATGGACATAAAGCTTGTTTCCAGTTTGTTTGTTTGTTTTAATTGTGAATAATGCGCTCTTACATTTTACATGTGTAAAACCTTCTTTTGGGTATGTTCTTTTTATGAGAAAAATGTAAAAATCTTGTATTTTATTTCTTTTGTTGTACTTCTGCAATAATTTTCTTGAGCGTATTCTTTTTATAATTAGAACATAAAAAAGTATTTTTCAATTGCTTAAAATTGAAAGAAAAAAGATATAACTTCAGGAACAGTTTCAGAATTTTCTGGAAAAATAAGTGATTAAATAGAGACTAAAGAATGAGGAGGACCTGGCAAAAAACTGGGTAAGGGAATGGCCTGAACTGAAGCAGTGATGGATAGAGGCAGGTGCTGTATCATTCATTATCTTAGAAGCAGCTGAGTCCACTCGAACTGAGCATAGGAACATGCACACATGTGCGTGCATGAATTAATGAAAGAAAAAAGGGAGAAGCAAGAAGCATAAAAGTATAGAAAGGTCCAATAAATCAGTGCTTTGATGCTAATTAAAGCTCAAGGGAGGAAGGCCTGATAAGAACAGAAGCACTGCAAAATTCATTTTCTGTGGCTGATAATGGCCCAGGCTAGAGGCACAAATGGGGAGACGGGGAGTGGCAGCATTTACAGAACTCACAAGATACACTTTGTAATTTGGAAAGAGAGCTTTCCAGGGGCCCTTGCTTCTTAGGTCATTCACTGATGCTGTCTACTTAGTAGGACTTTGGAAACGGCCTTGGTAAATCCATGTGAGGGCAGCATAGCCCTCATGCCTCAGAGCTCATTTAGTGGGTAAAGTTCGCTGGAGTTGGAGGCCAGGAGACATGCCTGAGAGATTCATTAAAATTTTGTTTCCTGGAGCATCATTTTCAGGGGAGGTCATGTCAGCTGAAGGGATGAGACCATGATGCCTCCCCCAGGACAGGGCCCCAGCTCACTGTGGCCTCAGGGACAGTGAGGCTGGTGTATAGCATCTCCATTGGGCAGCTCCTCTTATACCTTTTTAGTCTAATTCCTTCTCATCTTTTTTCATGGCTCCTAGTAAGATAGGGATACCTGAAAATCTGAGTACCTGGGCTCAAGAATTCAGTTATAATGATGCCAAGGCTCTGAAGCCTTTCTCGCAAGGAGAATGAACAAGAGAAGTGTGTAGAGATTTAGCTCCTTGCTTCCCCAGGATCCTGCCTAGGTTCCCATCTGCTTATTGGCATCCATTTCCACCTCCAGAGAGGACTGGCAATGTGACTGGAGGTGTCTTTGACCTCTGATTTCAGTCACAGCTGTACACCTGCCTACATCCTCCCCCGCCAGAAGAACCATCACCTCTTCCTTCATCTTCTTGAACATCTTCATCCCTCAAATGAATCACAGGGCAGTAGGTTTACTCAGGCAGCTGAACCCCTCCCCATCTGAGGTAAGGACTCTTTCTTTGTTTCAAGAAAATTAAGTGGAATCTGAAAGTCTTGAGATATATGGTCAAGACCTCACTGCTCTGCTTCTTAGATTCTCAGTCCCTCAGCCATTATAACCCGTCCATTCCATTCTATACTTTCAGTACCCTTACATATACCCACAATTGCTCTGTTCCTCTGGCAAGACCTGGCTTCCTATACTTCCTGATGCTGGCACCCTGGTAAAAGTCTCTGTATTATCTCTAGACCTAGATTATCCTGGCCTCAGGTGGTTTGACGTGTACCCGTAAAAGACTGGGATCTCAAAAGTGGATGATCTAAAATCAGTTGAAGTGCCCATTCGATATATGACTGCTTGATATTAAAGTCCAATGCTGCAGAAAAAGCTAATTGAAGTCAATGAATATTTTAAAATATGCTAACAGTGATATAGAGTAATAACATAAAGATGTGATTCCAAATTTTTGACTCCATCTTCTTCATTGGCTTTGTCTGACCATTTCCTATAAAGTACAATAATGCCCCTCTGTTAATCTCGGTTTCTATTCTCTTCCCTTGCTCTGAGGTATTCACCCACCATCAGCAGTTTTCCAGAAAGGGGGCTCATCCTGTGTAAGCACACTATATGTCTTTTGGCATTTATCTTCAGATGACCATAGTGGAGACAAATTAGAGAATGGAAGGAGGGAGAGGAGGGCTCCGAATGAAGGGGAGGAAGGCAGATAGAAATGATCTTTAATCCTAAGTATCACCACTTTACAAGTCCTGCTTTTTCTTTTAAGTTCTATCCAAATTCCTGGAGCATAAATCTGGATAAGTATAACCAGTTAATTATTTTCTTCCCTTTATTAATATATCCATTCATTTTTTTAATTCAAGGAAAGTTTTTCAAGTCATAAATATACTGGGAACAGTACTAAGAATTGTCCTTGAATTTGTGTTTTTGTCACTGCCAACGGGCAAAGAAGTTCTTCCAGTCACTATTTCTTAGTTTCAACATATAGACCTGGTTTTGTGAGGCCAGAGAAAGATCTTAGACCCCCAAGAATGATGAAACAGTTTTACATAAGATGATTTTCTGGTTGACTTCTTGCCTAGACGTCACTGTGGCATAAGTGCAAGGAGGATACTTGTACTTGTACTGCTTCAATGTCCTGACCTTTATAGTGCTATCTCCTCTCTCCTTTATTGCACTCTCACCCCTTTTTCCTTAGCCCCCTTATATTCATCTGCAGCCGTAGCTTGTATGAGTGATATAGAAGTAATTATATAAAGTTTCCTTCCCTGATACTTCACTTAGATAGACTCTTAATATGTTATACTTTTCTTCGTATTTCATTGCCAGTAGATGTGTGTAGGTGTTTATGTAATGGGCTTTTCACATCCATGCCATTTCCCTAGCATCAGATATAGTGCCTGGAGTATTGTAAGTGCTTAGTAAATATTTATGGAGTGAATGAAAGGAACTAGATCAGTTGGAAAAGCCTTCCAATTTTAGGATTTTATCATCCAACTACTGAAAGATCGCAACCCTAAGTTGACAATGTTGGTGACATAAACTGAAGACAAAGGGGTAAGAGCAGATGATACAAAGGAAAGATGAAACATTTGGTGGATTATTCTCTTATTTTCCAGAGTGCCTCCTGAGTCCTCCATCCAACTATGAAGGGTCTGCATCCATGTAGAGGAAATGAAGTAACACTATTCCACACACCACTTGGTCTCCTGGTCAAACCTTTCCACCAGTACTTCCACAGAGATTCAGGGCTCAGCAGAACCAGCATCTTTCCTCACACAGCTAATACTATGAGATAGAGGATCTCTTTTTTTGTTCAAGATCTTATTTTGACTTTCAAGTGATGGGATGGCTTTGGACTTTTCTATAAATCCTCCTCTTTTATAACTCACTCCTTCTATCATGTACCCTAAACACAAATACCTTGCCATATCTTTTCAAATCTCATGCATCACCTTCATTTCTATCCTCATTCCTCCTGAGCAAACATCTTACCATTACCTGAAAATAGGCAAACATCTTTTGTACTGTTCCTGAATATGTACCTCCAAAATCTATGCTATCCTAGTGATTCAGTCATGCACAGAATTCCTCTTCCCTTCTATAAAGTAGCAGTATGCTCCTCAAGGATGTGAGGACAGTTCAAGAACACAAGAGACCAAGTGGTCCAAGAGCCAAGAGGTTCCCTGTTGAGAAAATTGTTCAGAACAATGAGACTGGAAAATCAAGCCAGATGTCATGTCTAGGAGAGCATAAAAAACAGAATTGAAATCCCAAGGAAACTTAAAGCAGAAAAGCAACTGAATTAAAAGCCAAAGTGCAGAGTAATTTTTTTTTGTTGGAAAGATAGCTACGTTTTTATCTATTTATAAAGATATTTGCTTGGCTTCATTCTCTTGGTTATCTTATTTAAAGATGACAGGCTATGACCAAAATGCTTATTCCTAATTTACATTATACTTTATAATAATTTAATGAAAAGATTCATAAATTCAGAAGCCAGAAGGCAAACCTAGCTAACAAGAGGAAAAGATATCATCTCATAGAATTCTTATTGGTAATTCCATAGTGATATGAGACAATACACAACTAAGATAATCTCCCTTAGAAAGACTTTTGTCAAGACCCTCTGGTTCTATATAACTAAAGAAACAACACCGAATGGAACACTGGAACTTCACTCTTGGAAGTGGCTTCATATTGATAGGGATTCTGAATGACAGTTTTTCTCCTGAGCTGATTTGTGCTACAATCACAGTCCTGTACATGCTGGCCCTCACTAGCAATGGCTTACTGCTTCTGGCCATCACAATGGATGCCCGGCTCCATGTGCCCATGTACCTTCTACTCGGGCAGCTCTCTCTCATGGACCTCCTCTTCACTTCTGTTGTCACTCCCAAGGCCATCGTGGATTTTCTGCTCAGTGAGAACACCATCTCCTTTGGGGGCTGTGCCCTTCAGATGTTCCTGGCACTGACCCTGGGTGGTGCAGAGGACCTCCTACTGGCCTTCATGGCCTATGACAGGTATGTGGCCATTTGTCATCCTCTGAACTACATGGTCCTCATGAGGCCAAGGGTCTGCTGGCTCATGATGGCCACACCCTGGGTCCTGGCTTCCTTGAATGCATTATGTCATACCCTGTATACCATGCACTTCCCTTTCTGCATGTCCCGGAAAATCAACCATCTACTCTGTGAGATTCCACCTCTATTGAAGTTGGCCTGTGAAGATGCCTCTAGATATGAACTCATGTTGTATGTGACTGGTGTGACCTTCCTGATTCCACCTCTTGTTGCTATTCTTGCCTCCTACACACTAATCCTACTTACTGTGCTCTACATGCCCTCAAATGAAGGGAGGCAGAAAGCCCTGGTCACCTGCTCTTCCCACCTGACTGTGGTCGGGATGTTCTATGGAGCTGCCACATTCATGTATGTTCTGCCCAGTTCCCTCCACAACCCCAAGCAGGACAACATCATCTCTGTCTTCTACACGATTGTCACTCCAGCCCTGAACCCCCTCATCTACAGTCTGAGGAATAAAGAGGTTATGGGTGCCTTGAGAAGGGTCTTACGAAAATATATGCTATGAACACACTTCACCATCTTGGGAGAGCTTATAGCTTGACACCAAAATTCATTCCTCCTCCAAGTCAGAAGTTTTCTGCTAAAAAGCACCATAGTGGAGAGTATATCTTCTAATAGAAAAATGAAGAATGTAGCTTTACTTGTCACCTGAGGAATAAAGAGGTTATGGGGGCTTTGAGGAGGGTCCTGGGAAAATACATACTATAGACACATCTCCTGACACAGTTACCAGGTAGATATGGTAGTTGTTCAGTCACTCACTGATATCTGACTTTTTGTGAGCCCATGGACTGTAGCACTCCAGGCTTTCCTGTCCTTCACCATTTCTCCCGGAGCTTGCTCAAACTCATGTCGTTTGAGTAAGTGATGCCATTCAACCATCTTGCCCTCTGTCATCCCCTTCTCCTTCTGCCTTCAATCTTTCCCAGCATCAGGGTCTTTTCTAATGAGCTGGCTCTTCGCATCAGGTGGCCAAAGAACTGGAGGTTCAACTTCAGGATAAGTCCTTCCAATGAATATTCAAGACTGATTTTCTTTAGGATAGACTGGTTGGATCTCCTTGCAATCCAAGGGACTCTCAAGAGTCTTCTCCAATACCACAGTTCAAAAGCATCAGTTCTTCAGTGCTCAGCCTTCTTAATGGTTCAGCTCTCACAACTATACATGATCACTGGAAAATCCATGGATTGACTAGACAGACCTTTGTGGGCAAAGCAATGTCTCTCCTTTTTAAATGCTGTCTAGGTTTGTCTTAGCTTTTCTTCCAAAGAGTGATCATCTTTTAATTTCATGGCTGCAGACATGATAAAAGTTTCAATTTCAATATCATATAGCAGTGATAATGATATAGATAATAATAGGCTGAGCAAACTCCAACAGCCTCTTAAAATCAGAGGACTGCTTTCATTTGAACTGAATTCTTAGTTGTAGAGAGAAATATCTTCAGAAGATAACTTGGGCTTCTTGTCTTGCTAGGTAGATGGTTGTTCAAGCAATTAGTTGGAAAGAATAATCAATTTGTGACTGTATTTGCACAAATACTTATATTGAACGTGTTAAAGTGAAATTGTTAGTCACTCTGTCGTGTCCGACCCTTTGCAATCGAATGGACTGTAGCCCACCAGGCTCCTCTATCAGTGGGATTCACCAGACAAGAATACTGGAGTGGGCTGCCATTCCCTTCTCCTGGGGATCTTCCTGACCCAGGGATTGAACCTGAGTCTCTCACATTGCAGACGGATTCTATATCATCAGAGCCACCAGGGAAGCCCTTACGTTAAGATTTTTAAAAAGCTAAGTGGGACATTTTTATACTGCCTGAAATTAAAACTATAGAAATAAATAAAATAGAATGTGGAAATTCTCAGATTTCAAGTAAGGACTGGAGATACAATAGCAGTGAGAGTGATGTGATGTGTATTTGCTTGATTTTTTTTTAATATATAATTTATATACATACAGATCTGTTTTGAAACATCAAAATAATTGCATGGTAAGTATATTTATATGTCTATGTCCACAGGAAAGGAAGACTACCAAATGTAATTCACTGTCTATTAGCTTAGAATGAAATTTAGTCACTCAGCCGTGTCTGACTCTTTCGATCCCATGGACTGTATCCCTCCAGGTTTCTCTGTCCATGGAATTCTCCAAGCGAGAATACTGGAGTGGGTTGCCATTCCCTTCTTCAGCAGACCTTTCTGACCCAGGGATTGAACCCAGGTCTCCCATGTTGGCAGGCAAATTCTTTACTATCTCAGCTACCAGGGAAGCATATCTATTAGCCTAGATATGTTTTAATTTTATCATTCAATGTATCAATGTGGAAAGATTTATAACAAAAACTGGGAACTAAAATCTGTTCAGTTGAGAAGCTCCAAAAACACCTTGGCTCACATAGTTGAGATTATTTTTGAGGTAATGCTTTGTTAAAACTCAGAAGAACATTCTTTCTTTATAAAAACTATCTTAGATTGCTTAATCTATTAAGACAAATGATAATACAAATATAATAATAATCTATGGAACTAATCCATGTTCATCATAAAAACAGAAAACTTGAAACTTGATAAAGAAACCAAAATCACTTATTTTCTATTTTTTGCTTTTTC
The DNA here is from genome assembly GCA_006408675.1 of Madoqua kirkii. Taxonomy (NCBI): domain Eukaryota; kingdom Metazoa; phylum Chordata; class Mammalia; order Artiodactyla; family Bovidae; genus Madoqua; species Madoqua kirkii. The sequence goes on from SJYC01132225.1 coordinate 26,142, forward strand.
ATATATGTATTTTACTGAAGAGTTATGTACATTTTGGTTAAAGTTCTGTTATTTCTTTGTTGTTGTTTAAAATTTGGTGAACTTCCTCCTGTGAAGAAGGAACATTATAGTGTAGGGGTAAAGAGAGACAGTAGCAGGGAGGGAGAGAGTGATTCCTTGTATCATGTGTGCATCTTTGAACTCAAAATTAAACCATTTGTTTCTCAGTTTGCTCATCTGAAAAACAGTGATATTAATAGAACTCATGATGATTTCATGATGCTTTAGGGAGTCTTGAATAAGGTGATAAGGCACTTAGACTAGAGCTTGGCAAAGTGCTTAAACCATGCTGCTGTTGCTGCTGCTAAGTCGCTTCAGTCGTGTCCGATTCTGTGCAACCCCATAGATGGCAGGCCACCAGGCTCCCCTGTCCCTGGGATTCTCCAGGCAAGAACACTGGAGTGGGTTGCCATTTCCTTCTCCAATGCATAAAAGTGAAAAGCTCAAGTGAAATCGCTCAGTCGTGTCCAACTCTTCGAAACCCCATAGACTGCAGCCTACCAGGCTCCTCTGTCCATGGGATTTTCTAGGCAAGAGTACTGAAGTGGGTTGCCATCACCTTCTCCATAAACCATGCTAACTATTACATAAATAACTAGTAAATATTCTTAATAAAACTTCATAATGAAGTTTTTAAAACTTCATATTCATTAAAAAATATGATGACTACATAATGTCATCATATGAATCTGCTATAATATTTTTAGTGATTTTCTTACACTTAATTTTATCTCTCCAAATTTTCCTACTTAAGGGTATATTTTATGTTAGGTCAAATTGTAGAAATGGAAGTAGTGGGGTGTAAGCAAAGAAACTACTTTTAAATTCTTGTTATAAAGAGCCAGATTGCTAACAAGTAATTTAGAAACCCTTTCCATTCTGTCATAATGTTGAGCTGGAAGTGCCTGTCTATTGTACACTTTATGGAGCTGTCTTATCATTTGAACTTGCTTTGCTTATTTATTAAACATATTAGTGAAAATGTAATAGATGTTTTCTTTTATATTACTTATTTTGCTTCATCTAATGAGGTGGGGTTTTTTTTGTAGCTGTTTGTTTCCTTACATTTCCCACTCTTTGTTCAGAAAATATTTTCAAATTTCCTTTAGATTTGCTTAATAATTTCATAAGTGACATTTGACTTTTTAATCTGCGGTTTATTTAGGTATATGATGAATGGTGAGCTTTAAGTTAATTGTGCTTCTAAACAGCTGATTTTCTTATTACTATTCTTAATCACCTTTCCATAGTATGTGTTTATTATTACTATTACTGTATTTATAATTGCTTGACTATATGCTGTCTTGTAAGTCTAGCAGTAGAGAATGTTTTTGCTCCTGTTCTCTAGTTCCATTGGTCAATAAAGAATCTCTGTTTCCATTTTTCCTCACCAAAATTTTCTTAGGTTTTATCATCAGTTTATTCTTCCTGGTGAATTTTTGAATCATCTGCTAACTGTACAAAAAACCCCACTGGTATATTGTTGTGACTGTATTTAACTCATACATTGATTTGGAAATGCTATCTTTTTGCAGTATTCAGTATTAACTCCCAGGAATGTAGTACCCTATTGCCTCATCAATATAATTTGTTTGTTATTCCCTAAAATACCATTTCACACTTTGACTCTCTGCTTATGACTTGCATCATACATCGCAGGGAAAAGGGGAGTAGATATATAGAACTTCATCATCTTCCACTACCAGCTTGACTAGCATAGCTGCACATCATGTCTTTACCTTTGGAAGAGCCCATCATATTCTCCAGGACAATCCATGTTGCTACAAATGACAAAATTTTACTCTTTTCAAATAGCTGAGTTATTTTTCATTGTTAAAATTTAAAAAGTGCCCGTGAGAGACCAAACACTACACTAAGTGCCCTTGAACCAAGTTCTCTTACTACTCAAAGAAATAGGTATTAGAATTATCCGCTTCTGCTCTGCAGCATCTCTTTACAGAAATATTTGCTACAGTTTACACACTTGCTCCAGTAACCCCCATTTTAAAGAACTCTTCTTTGAAGTCATACTCTCCCCTCCAGTTGCAACTCCATTTCTCAGAACAAGTCATCTTACCAGAAACTATGGCTTTAGGGCCTAACTGTACGCATAGCTTCAGGCCCTTTCCTACGATTCAGGACACCTGCCACTGTAATCAGGTCCCCTTCCACGCCATACCCGGAGTACTGCAGTTACGCTTGTCAGCAAAGATAGGTTTGTGATTCATCATCCGACAAAGAAAATATAGTTTGTATATTTTATTAAATGGTAAATGTGAACTTTAATTACCTATGATAACCAATGACCATAAAAAGGTTTTAGAGATTAAAAACTACATTCCATAGAAGATACAACAAATAATCTACATGTCTCAGAAAAATTTGAACAATTTGTAGGAACTTCCAACACTGATAACTATACAGAATTCTATTGTCATTAAAGTTTTTAGTCTTATACTCAGTGTGTGTGTTCCTACATGATTTTCTCTCTGGAATTGCACTCCTTCTTACAGGCATAAAAAATTCTGCTCATTTCCCAAAACTCCTTTTTTTACTTTCTAAATCCCATCGCTTCATGGGAAATAGATGGAGAAACAGTGGAAACAGTGTCAGACTATTTTGGGGGGCTCCAAAATCACTGCAGGTGATGATCGCAGCCATGAAATTAAAAGACGCTTACTCCTTGGAAGAAAAGTTATGACCAGCCTAGATAGTACATTCAAAAGCAGAGACATTATTTTGCTGACTAAGGTTCGTCTAGTCAAGGCTATGCTTTTACCTGTGGTCATGTATGGATATGAGAGTTGGACTGTGAAGAAGGCTGAGCACTGAAGAATTGATGCTTTTGAACTGTAGTGTTGTAGAAGACTCTTGAGAGTTCCTTGGACTGCAAGAAGATCCAACCAGTCCATTTTGAAGGAGATCAACCCTGGGATTTCTTTGGAGGGAATAATGCTAAAGCTGAAACTCCAGTACTTTGACCACCTCATGAGAAGAGTTGACTTATTGGAAAAGACTCTGATGCTGGGAGGGATTGGGGGCAGGAGGAGAAGGGGACGACAGAGGATGAGATGGCTGGATGGCATCACGGACTTGATAGATGCGAGTCTGAGTGAACTCTGAGCGATGGTGATGAACAGGGAGGCCTGGTGTGCTGTGATTCATGGGCTCGCAAAGAGTTGGACACGACTGAATGACTGAACTGAACTGAACTGAAAATGCTTATTGGAGAGATGTGAGGTTTAAGGGTTGAGGCAATAATTCTTTCATTTTGAATAACAATTTGAAGAGCCTATATTTTACAGTTTAATAGAATGCAAAATGAAAATAAAATTGGAAATGAAAATGGTTCAGTCACTATGGAAGATAATTCCTTAAAAATACACTTACCAAAAAACTGAGCAAGTTCACTGAAAGATATTTACCCAAGTGAGTAACAGTTTACGTTCACTTGAAAATCTGCACCTGAATGTTTGTAATGGCTTTTTACACAAACAACAAAAATCAGAAAGAACACACAGATGTCTTTGATGAGTAGATAAGCAAGCTATGATACATCCATACAAATGGATACTACTCAGCAATAAGTACAAACAGGCTTCTAATAATCAGCAGAATTTAGATGAATCTCAAATATATTATGCTAAGTGAAAGGAGCTATACTCAAAGTGTCTGATACCATTCATACAACATGCTGAAAAGGCAAAAAAGAAAAATAGTAGCAGTGGTAAATAGATCAGAGAGTTGGCAGGGGACTGATGGAGGGCAGGAAATAATTACCAAAGGACACCAGAGAATTGGGAGGTTGATACAATTTCTATATCTTGATTTTGGTGGTGGCTGTATACTATATATGGGCTTCCTTGGTACCTCAGTGGCAAAGAATCTGCCAGTGCAGGAGATATGGGTTGATCCCTGGGTCAGGAAAAGCTGTAGGAGAAGAAAATGGCAACCCACTCCAGGATTCTTGCTTGGGAAGTCCCCTGGACAGAGAAACCTGGCATACTGCAGTCCATGGAGCTGCAAAAGAGTCAGACACAACTTAGTGACTGAACAACAAATATACATTTATGAAAACTTGCAGCACTATATACTACAAAAGGTGAATTTAACTGTATGAAAACTGTACCTTAGTAAAACTGAAAAAAAAAAAGAAAAGATAATTGTAAATAAAAGGATATTAAGCTTTTAATATCCTGCTTCTACAACCTTCTTTAAGTACCATTAGAAAAAGTCCCCTGCCATATTGTTTTTTGTCAAGAGTTCAGTGTTATAGTTTTGAAATACAATTGTATTTATTCTGTCAATTAAACTTGCTAGATCATTTGTTGAGGCCAATTACTGTGTTCATCATTGCTCCCTGTAATATACATACATCCCTAGGTATCACCTTTCTTCTTGATGAAATTATTATACTCAGGCATCTTTGGTGGTAAAGCCTTATAAAACTGAAAAAAAATAAGAAAAGATAATTGTAAATAAAAGGATATTAAGCTTTTAATATCCTGCTTCTACAACCTTCTTTAAGTACCATTAGAAAAAGTCCCCTGCCATATTGTTTTTTGTCAAGAGTTCAGTGTTATAGTTTTGAAATACAATTGTATTTATTCTGTCAATTAAACTTGCTAGATCATTTGTTGAGGCCAATTACTGTGTTCATCATTGCTCCCTGTAATATACATACATCCCTAGGTATCACCTTTCTTCTTGATGAAATTATTATACTCAGGCATCTTTGGTGGTAAAGCCTTATAGTTTTATTTGTAATTTTTTGTCACTCTCTACTGATGCTTTTATCTATGCAGAAAACTCTCGTTGGGGCAGTTATGTTCCCTCAGCACTTCTAGAGATATTTCTCTCTTGTCCTATAACTTCAATGAGAACTCCACTATCTTCTCTTTATCAGTGGAAAATCTGTCTTGTTTCTTTGAGAGAATTTAAAAGATTTTCATTAACACTGATATTCTCTATATTCAGTACTGTCTGGATAACTTTTTTTATTGGCTGCTCAATGTTTACGAAGTTGCACACTTTCTCTTCAAATTCACTTGTGGCACACAATATAACATCAACACACATACATATGTACAGGACAAAACAGATTTCCAAAGGTCATGGAGGGAAGACTTGGTAATTACAGACTCCACAGAGCACAGTCACGTTGAATTAAATAGTCCAGGCTAAGAAGATGAGAAGTGAGGCCAGGGGGATGGAGGTGGGAAGCAATGTCCCATAGATGCCTCAAAAACCACCTTAAATCTGGGGCAGAGGACTGATTGACCACGAGAGGGTCTTTTCTTCTTGTTCATTTCAGTTGGTAATTTGGAAATGGGCCATCAGTGCCTTCCTTGGGTGACATAGAAACGCAGGGCCTCCAAGCTCATTTAGTGAGAGAAGAGTACAAGGAAACAGGGCCAGGAAACAGGCCCAAAGGGATTCATTAGCATCCTGTTTCCTGGACCAGCCTTTCCAGGGAAGGGCATTTCAGCTGAGAGGCTAGGCTAAGTGCCTCTAAACACAGGGGTAGAACAGAGGGAGTGGGATCGTGGGATGAGAAAACTGGGCAGCCTCCCCCAGGACAGGCCCTGGCCTCGTGTTGGCCCCAGGGACAGTGAGATCAGTCACTGCAGGGTCTCCTTTGAGCAGCCCTTCTCATATCTACTTCCTCCCGATTCCCACTGCTTTCATTTTTTCTCCCAGACTGCAGCAAGAGTAAATAAAAGTCTGAGCATCAGTACCCATGAACTCTGTCTAAGGCACAATAGATAGATGAAACTTTTACTTGAGGAGCTATGCGACAGAAGCAGTTTCTTTTAATTTTCCACAGGTGTAAAAACAGGAAAGCTAACTTCTTGTTCCATAGAAGCTCTCCAAGTCAGAAGGAGTCAGTTGGCTCTGTCAGCAAGTATTGCATTTCCAAAGCAGACCTGTAGAGGAACTGAAGGAACGGAAGGAGTCCTAACAGACCTTGATCAGACCCCTCAGACTTTTAACATCGCTTAGCAAAATCAAACCTATTGGATACAGCTGAAAAAGTCCCATCTTCCTTCTCCTTTTCTACTGCATTTCCTTGACCCCAATACAATCCGCAGGGCTGTCCATGTGGTCAGGCAGCTGGCATTTAACCACCTCAGGTAAGAGTATCATCTCACTTTCAGGGAAGGGTGCAGTCTTGAGGAATTTCGACTTGAGAAATCGAGCCCAGTGCAGATCCCAAGAACTTCAGCTACTCTGTCTTCCAGGTTCTCTGGTGCTTGGGCTCTATACCTCATCACAAACTCCTCTATTCTTTGTTTTCTAAATATGAGGAGGAATCAGTGAGGCCTGATGGAAGATTCTATCCCAGACCAGTGTATCTGCTTCCGGGTGGTAGCATCATCTGTCTTTAGACCTCATAGGCTTTGCTGGCATCTGATAAGAATATTTGTAGCTATATTATAATATATGCCTCTGAAGGGCCATTTAAGATCAGATGATAGTTTTGTGACATGCTTTAGTACCTCTTTACTATTAACATTCTGTGGAACCTGTAGAAGTCAATGGAAACTAATGAAATGTCAAAATATATGACATAATAGAGGAAAGTGAGTTTTAGAAATACGCTTCACTTACAGACTTTTTAAGATATGTTCAAAGTTGGATTTATCTGCCCAGTTTCCATGATGTGTGAGGCTGATTTCTGTCAATCTCATGTCCTGTTCTAGAAAGCTCCTCTGAGAATGAGTCCCAGACTCCCACGGCAGCTTTCAGAACAGGAGCTCTTTTTCCTCCCCCTGTGGCTCCTCAGTGCAGTGTGGATGCCCTGGCTGTGTAGTTTAGGGACCTAAGATGGTGAAAGAGAGGGAAGCTAAGGTTAATGAGCTTGATTACAAATACAACACATGCTCTTTTTTCTCCTACAACTTTCCCTATTTCTCCCCAAAACAATCTGAGCTTCCTTATCAATTCCTCATGTTTTTCATATTTCTGAGCAATCCCAGGGTCACCTTTATTGTAATATGTTATAAAAGAAACAGCCATGTTTGCCTTGATTTCAAAGGTTAAGTTCTGAAAGTGACATCACCTCAAGCACACTATTCCATAGTCTCGACAAACTAAATTACTTTCCCTCTTTGGCACATGGAGAGTGTAGGGTTGGCCCAGTGAACTTAGGAGCACACTTTAGCTCTTCTAATAAGGAGGGCTGCAAATCAATGTGCACATACGGTATATGGAAAAAATTCATGAGGTACATTATTGATATCACATTGATTCTCTTGCTTTAGTATTTCATATTCAAAACAGGTACACAGAACAGTGACTGGGTACTTAAATCATCAGTCAAGCATTATACCTAAAGCATAGGTATAATAATTATTAAGAGCATGGACACCTGGATATTGATATATTGTAATGAGAAAGATGATTTGAATTTCTGAGGAGATACATATTCAGGTTTGATGTCCTGAATAATATTCTTATCTAGTGATCTTTGAATATTTAGCTGTTAATGTGATGCTTGTTCTCCATTCAGATGGTTCTTTTTAAGATACTTGAAAGATTCAGAAACAGAGATCAAAAAATAAAATTAGCTACCAGTGGGAAAGGAATCACCATACTGGATTCATATTGGTCATTCTATGGGGCCTCTGATGTTACAAAATGCTGCAACCATCTTAACAAAAATTCACCAAGAATCTACTTGGTTCTAGGCAACTAAAAACACAGAATGGAGCTTTGGAACTCCACCCTGGGAAGTGGCTTCATATTGATGGGAATTCTGAATGACAGTGGGTCTCCTGAGCTGCTCTGTGCCACTATCTCAGTCCTGTACATGCTGGCCCTCACCAGCAATTGCCTTCTGCTCCTGGCCATCACAACGGATGCCCGACTCCATGTGCCCATGTACCTCCTGCTCGGGCAGCTCTCTCTCATGGACCTCCTCTTCACTTCTGTTGTCACTCCCAAAGCCATCGTGGATTTTCTGCTCAGTGAGAACACCATCTCCTTCGTGGGCTGTGCCCTCCAGATGTTTCTGGCACTGACCCTGGGTGGTGCAGAGGACCTCCTATTGGCCTTCATGGCCTATGACAGGTATGTGGCCATTTGTCATCCTCTGAACTACATGGTCCTTATGAGGCCGAGGGTTTGCTGGCTCATGGTGGCCACATCCTGGATTTTGGCATCCTCTAGTGCCATTGTATATACTGTGTATACCATGCACTATCCCTTTTGCAAAGCCCGTGAGATCAGCCACCTGCTCTGTGAGATTCCACCTCTGTTGAAGTTGTCCTGTGCAGATACTTCCAGATATGAACTCATGGTGTATGTGATGGGTGTGACCTTCTTGATTCCTCCTCTTGTTGCTATCCTTGCCTCCTACACACTAATCCTACTCACTGTGCTCCACGTGTCCTCAAATGAAGGGAGGCAGAAAGCCCTTGTCACCTGCTCTTCCCACCTGACTGTGGTCGGGATGTTCTATGGAGCGGCCACATTCATGTATGTTCTGCCCAGTTCCCTCCACAGCCCCAAGCAGGACAACATCATCTCTATCTTCTACACGATTGTCACTCCAGCCCTGAACCCCCTCATCTACAGCTTGAGGAATAAAGAGGTTATGGGGGCCTTGAGAAGGGTCCTACAAAAATACATGCTGTGGACACACTCCTGACACAGTTACAAAATAGACATGGTAGAGGACTAAGTTTCAGTCAATATCATGTATTAGTGATCAATAGCAGTAGATTTAGTCAGAACAAACTCCAATAGCCTCTTAAAATTAGAGGAAGAGGAAGGCTTCCCTTGTTTGAACAAGATTCTTAGACTGTTGCAGGAATACGAAACCTCAGAAGATATACTGGACTTCTTGTCTGTCATGTAGCTGTTGTTCAAATAATTATTTGGAAAGAAGAATCAGTTTGTGTCTATGCATCTACTTCAGTTTCAAGGGACAGTTTATGTTGAGACAATAAAAAAATCCAAATGGGAAAATTCAATAGTGACTTAATATAAAATTAAAAGATAGAAACCAATAAAACTGAATGTAGAATTCCTCAATTTGAAATTAGGGTTAGAAATATAGCCTTAGATACATCTATTGTTATATTGCTTGAATTTTTTAAATATGTAGTTTATTATAGATACAAAAATTGTTCAAAACATCAATACAATTGTGAAGTGAGTATATGTATATCTCTGTGTCCACATAAAAGGAGGGAAAGATTCTCTCTCTCTCTCTCTCTCTCTCTCTCTCTCTCTCTCTCTTTATATATATATAAAATTCTATCTACCTTAAATATGCCTTCTTTCTGTGATTTGATTTATCAGTGTGGGAGTATTTTGGACAAATATGGTAACTTCAGTCTATTCAGTTAAGAGGTGACAAAGTACTCCTGTTCACATCATTGGAATTATTTTTGCAGAGAGGGCTTTGTAAAGATTCAGAAATATATATTTTTACAGAACTATCTTAAGTTACTTAATCTATTAAGATCAACCATAATACAAAGGCAAAAGCAAATCTATGAAACTATAATCCAAGTTCGTTATGAAAACAGAAAATTTAGAAAGAAGCAAAAATCACCTATAAAGTTTCAGCTCAGTTCAGTCACTCAATCATGTCTGATCCTTTGCGATCCTATGGACTACACCACACCAGGCCTCCCTGTCCATCACCAACTCCTGGAGTTTACTCAAACTCATGTCCATTAAGTCGGTGATGTCATCCAACCATTTCATCCTCTGTCATCCCCTTCTCCTCCCGCCATCAATGTTTCCCAGCATCATGGGTCTTTTCAAATGAGTCAGTTCATCAGGTGGCTAAGGTATTGGAGCTTCAGCTTCAGCATCAGTCCTTTCAATGAATATTCAGGACTGATTTCCTTTAGGATGGACTGGTTGGATCCCCTTGCAGTCCAAGAGACTCTCAAGTTTGGCATTCACTTTTTTGGGTTATTCATACATGCAATTTACCGAATAGTTCTGTACATGTTGGTTAAGGTCTGGCTTTATTGTTGTTTAAAACTTGGTGAAGCTTCTTCCTTGTGAAGAGGGAACACTATAGTGTAAGGATGGAGAGAAGAGGAGGAGAGCGGGAGTGGGTCAGAGTGTTGAGTGTAATATCTGCTGTTACTTTATCATCTGTGAACATTAAATTGAACCATTTGTATCTCAGTTTGCTCATCTGAAAAGTGATAATAATAATAGGATTTATGATAACCTCATGATGTTTTGTAGGGACTTGAATAAGATAATTACACACTTATACCAGAGCCTGGAAAATAGTGCTTAATATATATTAGCTCCTATATAAATAACTAGTAAATAGTCTTGATAAATGATCAATATAAAAGACTATGTAGTATCATCATTTGAATCCTATATAATGTATTTAGGGATTTGCTTACACTTATTTTTGTTCCTCCAAATTTTCTTACAATGAATGTATGATTTTATGGTAGATCAAATTTCTAGAAGTGAAATTACTGGATATAGGCAAAAGAAATTTTAATTCTTGTTACAAAGAGCCAGAGCTGACTGCTTATGAGAAAGTTAGAAACTGTCTGCATAGTGGCTAGCATTAGTGGGAGTGCTTGCCTCACTGTACTCTTTCTAGGGCTGTCTCATCATATGAACTCTTTGCTAATTTATTAAACATATTAATGAAAATGTGACAGATATTTTCATTTATATTACTTACTTGGTTTTATTTTAACTCTTTATTGACAAAGCTCCCCAACAATTTGACAGTTATTCATGTTCCAACATTTATTTTTAGTTTATTACCTGGATATGTAGTGGAATATGTTGGATAGAGAAGTGCTACAATATTTATGTAGGTTCATGTATTCATATTTTCCTTTGTATTTTTAAGGCGCTTGTGCCATTATAGTTCCCATTTTTTGTTCAGAGAAATTTGCATATTTCTCTTCGACCTGTTTAATAATCTCACAAGTGACTTTAGCTTTAACTTCTCTGCAATTAATTTTTGTGGTACATGATGGATGGTGAAACTTTAAATTAGTATGTTTCTAAATAGCTGATTTGACTTTTAGCTTCCTTAATAACTCTCTCCTATCATGGATCTTCTCATTATTATTTACAATCCCTTGACTATAAACTGTTTTCTTAGAAGTAGAGCAGTAGGGAGTATTTCTGAGTATGTTCTCTAGTTTCTATGTTTTGTAAGTGGTATCCTTTCCCATAATTCTTCATATTTCTTAAAGTTTTATCATCTGTTTATTCCTCCTGATGAACTTTTGAGTCATCTGTTAAATGTCTAAAAAAATCTTATTAGTATATTAATTGCAATTGTATGTAACTCATACACTGATTTGGAAATAATGTCTTTTTGCAATACTCATTTTTAAATTCCAGGGACATAGTATCCTATTGCCATACCCTAATAAATCTGTTATTCTTTTTAAAAAATGCCCTTGACTCTTAGCTTATGACTTTGCATCACTGAGAAAAGAGAAGGTGTCATATAGGACTCCTTCATCTTCCAATACCACATTTACCAGCCCATCTGCACATAGTGTTTTTTCTTTCAAAAGAGTCCATCATATTCTCTAGGTCCATCAACATTGTTATATAATTGGTAGATTGCTGTTTTTATGACTAATATTCCATTGTCAAATAAAAAAAAGACCATCAGCAGCCAGATCCTCTGTTAGTACTCTTCAGCCAGGCTCTCTCACTTCTCAAAGATATTGTTTTTGGAATTTCCTGCTTCCCTCTGTATCAACTCTCTCCTTACAAGAACATTTACTACAGGTTAAACACATGCTCCAGTATCTCCCATCTTAAAGAAGCTCCCTCTTCCATTTCTCAGAGCATTTCTCCAAGCAAATAGTCTTGAAAGACTTATCTGTACCTATAGCTTCTGATCCTTTTCCACCATTCACGATTCATGCCACCATAACCAGGCTGCCCTCACCCAATCCCTCAGCACTAGAGTAGGGCTTGTCAGACAGTGACAGAGGTGTATGACTCATCTGTCTGACAAAGAAATGAGTTTATATATTTTATAAAATGTGAACTTTAATACCAAACTAACAATTACCAGTGAGCCTAAAAGAGCATAGAGATTAACAGCTACATTCCATAGAAGATACAATAAATCTTTATAATCTACATATCTCAGAAAGACTTTAAACAAAGAGGAGCCTGGTGGGCTGCAGTCCATGGGGTCTCTAGGAGTTGGACACATCTGAGCAACTTCACTTTCACTTCCCATTTTCATGCATTGGAGAAGGAAGTGGCAACCCACTTTCTCTCTTGCCTGGAGGATCCCAGGGATGGGACATGACTGAAGCGACTTAGCAGCAGCAGCAAGAATATTTCCAAAATTGCTAAATAGTCAGGATTTAACTCATTAATTTTCAGTTTCCAACTCTGTATGTGTGTGTCCCCAAATGGCTTTCTGTCTTGAATTGCACATCCTTGTTTACTTGCTTAAATGACCCTGCTCATTACCCCAAATGTTTTTCTTTAAATGCTAATACAAGGATGATTGTTTTACAATGTTGTGTTGATTTCTGCCATACGTCAGTATGAGTCAGCCATAGATTACAGCCTTCCCTCTTGCCACCTGCCACCCCATCCCATCCCTCTAGGCTGTCACAAACACTGGGCTGAACTCCCTGTCTCATACAGCAAATTTCCACTGGCTATGTATGTTTCAATACTACTCTCAACTCATCCTACCCTCTCCTTCCCCTGCTGTGCTCTATATCTCTATTACTGCCCTACAAATATTAATAGGTTCATCAGTACCATTTTTCTAGATACCATATATATGTGTTCATACACATTTGTTTTTCTCTTTCTGAATTACTTCACTCTCTATAACAGGCTCTAGGTTCATCTGTATCACTAGAACTGACTCAAATTCCTTTGTATGGCTAATATTTCATTGTATTAGTATATATGTACTACACCTTCTTTACCCATTCATCTGTCAATGGACACGTAGGTTGCTTCCATGTCCTGGCAGTTGTGAATAGTATTGCAATGAACAAAAATTTTGAACACTTCATGAATCTTTTGCCATCCTTACACAGGGGCAACACTAATCTTTTCTGTACTGTTCCAATTTCAGTATACGTGCTGCCAAAGTAAGCACTTTTCTTCACTTTTAATCAGAATTTAAAGACTCCATATTTTATCACTTAACAGAATGAAAAATGAGAATAAAATTGGGAATGAAAATGGATTAGTCACAATGGAAAACAGTTCCTTATCAGCTTAACGCATTTATCATAACTGAGCAAGCTCACTACAAGGTACTTACCCAGGTGAATAGCAACTTATGTTTACTCAAAAGCCTATATGTGAATATTTACAATGACTTTTTCCACAAACAACAGAACTGGAAATAACACGAATGTCCTTGAATTGGTGAATGGATAAACAAATTATGTACACCCACACAGCTGAGCACTGCTCAGCAAAAAATGGTAACAGACTACTGATAGTAGAATTTGGATGAATCTCAAACATATTGTGTTAAGTGAAAGGAGCGAGATTCAAAATACCTGAAACCATTCATATATCATGCAGGAAAACATGAAAACAGGAGCAACAGTCGGAGAAGGCAATGGCACCCCACTCCAGCACTCTTGCCTGGAAAGTCCCATGGACGGAGGAGCCTGGTGGGCTGCAGTCCATGGGGTCGCTAAGTCGGACATGACTGAGCAACTTCACTTTCACTTTTCACTTTCATGCATCGGAGAAGGAAATGGCAGCCCACTCCAGTGTTCTTGCCTGGAGAATCCCAGGGACGGGGGAGCCTGGTGGGCTGCCGTCTATGGGGTCGCACAGAGTCGGACATGACTGAAGCGACTTAGCAGCAGCAGCAACAGATACTATATATATTTGTCAAAACCTGCAAAATATGTACTAAAAATGGTGAACTTTCTTGTATGAAAATTGTACCTTAATAAAAATGAAAAAATGTGGGAAATAATAATTGGAGATAAATATATATGAAGCTTTTAATATTCTACTTATGGCACCCCACTCCAGTACTCTTGCCTGGAAAATCCCATGGACGGAGGAGCCTGGTGGGCTGCAGTCCATGGGGTCGCTAAGTCGGACATGACTGAGCAACTTCACTTTCACTTTTCACTTTCATGCATCGGAGAAGGAAATGGCAGCCCACTCCAGTGTTCTTGCCTGGAGAATCCCAGGGACGGGGGAGCCTGGTGGGCTGCCGTCTATGGGGTCGCACAGAGTCGGACATGACTGAAGCGACTTAGCAGCAGCAGCAACAGATACTATATATATTTGTCAAAACCTGCAAAATATGTACTAAAAATGGTGAACTTTCTTGTATGAAAATTGTACCTTAATAAAAATGAAAAAATGTGGGAAATAATAATTGGAGATAAATATATATGAAGCTTTTAATATTCTACTTCGACAGCTGTCTTTAAGTCTAATAGAAAAATTCCCCGTCATCTTTTGATTTTTGTCAAGAATTTCAGTTGTACTGTTTTGAAATACAAATATATTTATTATTGGTCAGTTAAAATTAGCAACACATATATTGAGTCAATTTCCCTGTTCACTATTGTGTATTATAAACATCCCTAGGCATCACACTTTTTCTTGCTGAACTTATTTTATTGGGACATCTTTGGTGGTAAAGTCTTGTGCTTCTGTTTGTAGTTTGTTTTCACTCTCTAAGAACTCTAAGTGGGGGCGATTATGTTCCCTCATTGCTTTTGAAGGTGTTTCTTTCTTGTCTGATTACTGTCAGTGAAAACTCCACTATCTTCTGTTTGCATCTGTCTTTGTCAGTGGGAAATCTGTCATTTTTCTCTGAGAGCATTTAAAAGATTTTCATTAACACTAACATTCTCCAACTTCACTACTGTCTCTGTTTCTTCTTGTTGTTCCTGCCCAGTATTCACAGATTTTCATACTTTCTCTTCAGATGTTGCTAGTGGCAGACAGTAATAACACTGAACACACATACTTCTGTAGAGGATACAACAGGTTGTCAAAGGTGGCTCAGATGGTAAAGAATGTGCCTGCAATGCAGGAGACCTGGGTTTGAATCCTAGGTTGGGAAGATCCCCTGGAGAAGAGAACAGCTACCTTCTCTAATATTCTGGCCTGGAGAATTCTGGCTTGGATTGCAGTTCCCCCAGACCTGGGTCACGGAGAGCTGGATACAACTGAGTGACTTTCAACAAAGCTCAATGAGGGGAAGACATGGTAATTACAGACGTCACAGAGCACAGTCATATTCATTTAAATAGTCCAGTCTAAGAGGATGATAAGAGAGGCCAGGGTTACAGAGGTGAGAAGCAACAATTCACAGATGCCCTAAAACCCACCTTAAATCTGGGTTAGAGGGCTGGCTGACCATGAAAGGGACCTTTGCTTCCTGCTCAGTTCTGTCAGTAATTTGGAAACAGGTCATCAGTGCCTCCCTTGGGTGACATAGAAACCCAGGGCCTCCAAGCTCATTTAGTGAGAGAAGAGAACAGGGATGCAGGATCAGGAAACAGGCCCAAAGGGATTCATTACCACCCTGTTTCTACGACCAGCTTTTCCAGGGGAGAGCATTTCAGCTGAGAGGTTAGGCTACGTCCCCCTAAACACAGGGGTAGAATAGAGGGGGTGGGGTCATGGGATGAGGAAACTGGGCAGCCTCCCCCAGGACAGACCCTGGCTCGGTGTTGGCCCCAGGGACAGTGAGATCCGTCATTGCTGGGTCTCCTTTGAGCAGCCTTTCTAATATCTACTTCCTCCCGATTCCCACTGCTTTCATTTTTTCTCCCAGACCCCAGCAAGAGTAGCATCAGCACCCATGAACCTTGTCTGGCAAATGCACCATAGCTAGATGAGCCTCTTGCTTGGGGAGCTGTGTGACAGAAGCACACAGCTTCTGAATTAGAAGTTTCTCCTAATTCTCTACAGCCTTGAGAAGAGGTAAGCCATATTCTTGTTCCTTAGAAACTTCCAAAGCCCAAGGAACTTCCAAAGCCCAAGGACTCAGTTACCTCTCTGTAAGTGCCACATTTCCAGAGCACATCTGCAGAGGAACTGAAGGAACAGGAGTACTATACTTCTCTTGGTCAGACTCTTCAGACTTCTAACCCAACCTAGCAAAAATTTTACAAATTGAATACTGCTGGAAAGGTCTTATCTTACTTCTCTTCATAAAAAGTTTATTTTACTTTATTTTATTTATTCAGCTCTTTTGACGCACTGTGCAGCATGTGGGATCTTGGTTCCCAGACCAGGGCTTGAACCCTTGCTCCCTGCAGCAGTAGTGCAGAGTCTTAACCACCAGACCACCAGGGAAGTCCCCTTCCTTCTCCTTTTCTACTGGATCTTCCTTGACCCTCAAACAATCCCCTGGGTAGTCTGTGTGGTCAAGCAGCTGGGTTTCTCAACCACCTGAGGTAAGAATATTGTCTCATTTTCAGGGATGTGTGCAGCCTCTTAAAAGATTAAGCCCAGTGCAGACCTAACATCTTCAGCTACTCTGTCTTCTAGGATCTCTGGTGCTTGGGCTCCATACCTCATCCCAACTCCCTTTATTCTTGGCTTTCTAAACATGAAGAGGAATCAGTGAGGACCGATGGAAAATTCTATGCTACATCCCAGGCCAGGGTATCTGCTTCCTGGTGAAAGCATCAGGACCTGTCTTCAGATCCCATGTACTTTATCTGGCTTCTGCTAAATGTATTTACACTTAGATTATAATAAATGCCTCCAAAAGAACTTTAAAAAGCACCTGATAGGTCTATCACATACTCTAACACCTTTTTACTATTAAAATCCTGTAAACCCCATAGGGACTAATAGAAACCAGTAAATGTCAAATCTGTGACACAGTAGAGAGAAATGACTTAGAGAATTATGTTTCATTTACAGATTCCTTTGTTCAGAGTAGGATTTATCTGCCCAGTTCCTAAGATGCATGAGGCTGATTTCTGTCAACCTCAGATCCCTGTCTCTTTTATTTTCTCCCTGAGATTGGGTACCACACCCCAAGAGCAGCTTCCAGAACAGGAACTTATCTTCCTCCTCTTTGTGGCTCCTCAGTGGTGTGTGGATACCCTGGCCCTGCAGGAGGGAGAATGGGGATCTGGATAAGGTGCAAGAGAGAAAAGTTAGGATTATTGAGCCTGATTACAGCATACAACACAAAATCTTTGGCTTCCAACATCTTTTACCACTTTTGCCCCAAACAATCTGAATTTCTTGAGCAGGTCCTTATTTTTATCATATTTCTCAGTAGTCTCAGGCTGACATTTTATCATAACCTGCTTAAAAAAAGAAAAAAACTCCCTTTTTTTTTTTTTTGGCACTGATCCTAAAGGTTTAGCTCTAATAGTGATAGTACCTCAAACTCAACAATCTCTAGTCTCAGATAGTTTATAATCCCTTCCCTCTTAGGCTCATAGAGAGTGAAAGCCTGGTCCAGTGAACTAAGTTGGACATACTTTGTCTCTTCTAATGAGGCTGTGACTACAGATTTGAATGCTGTAAGCAAAATGAACATAAGTTATTTGGGGAAGTATATTGAGGTACTTTCTTGAAATCACATTTCTGTACCTGTTTCAGTATTACATTTTCAAAATAGGCCTATGCAGAACAGATTGGGTATGTAAGTCATTTGATTGAACATTATACTTAAAACCTAAGTACCAGAAAAATCAGAAGCATGAATGTCAGAATATTGCTTTGTTGTTATAAGAGAGGTTGATTTGATCTTTCTGGGGAGATATATATTTAGGTTTTAGATCCTGAATAATATTCTCATCTAGTGACCTCTTACTGTTTAGCTATTACTGTGATGCTTATTCTCCATCTAGATGGGTTCTTTTTAGCAAGATATAAAGGGTAACAAATTGAGAGGTCAAGAGGAAAAATCAGTTACCATTGGATGGCCATCCTACAGGGCCTCTGATGTTACAAAACTATGGAGCCATCATAACAGAAATTCACCAAGAATCTACTTGGTTCTAGGCAACTAAAGAAACAACACAGAATGGAGCTTTGGAACTCCACCCTGGGAAGTGGCTTCATATTGATGGGGATTCTGAATGACAGTGGGTCTCCTGGGCTGCTCTGTGCCACTATCTCAGTCCTGTACACGCTGGCCCTCACCAGCAATGGCCTGCTGCTCTTGGTTATCACAGTGGATGCCTGGCTCCACGTGCCCATGTACCTCCTGCTCAGGCAGCTCTCTCTCATGGACCTCCTCTTCACTTCTGTTGTCACTCCCAAGGCCATCGTGGATTTTCTGCTCAGTGAGAACACCATCTCCTTTGGGGGCTGTGCCCTTCAGATGTTCCTGGCACTGACCCTGGGTGGTGCAGAGGACCTCCTACTGGCCTTCATGGCCTATGACAGGTATGTGGCCATTTGTCATCCTCTGAACTACATGGTCCTCATGAGGCCAAGGGTCTGCTGGCTCATGATGGCCACACCCTGGGTCCTGGCTTCCTTGAATGCATTATGTCATACCCTGTATACCATGCACTTCCCTTTCTGCATGTCCCGGAAAATCAACCATCTACTCTGTGAGATTCCACCTCTATTGAAGTTGGCCTGTGAAGATGCCTCTAGATATGAACTCATGTTGTATGTGACTGGTGTGACCTTCCTGATTCCACCTCTTGTTGCTATTCTTGCCTCCTACACACTAATCCTACTTACTGTGCTCTACATGCCCTCAAATGAAGGGAGGCAGAAAGCCCTGGTCACCTGCTCTTCCCACCTGACTGTGGTCGGGATGTTCTATGGAGCTGCCACATTCATGTATGTTCTGCCCAGTTCCCTCCACAACCCCAAGCAGGACAACATCATCTCTGTCTTCTACACGATTGTCACTCCAGCCCTGAACCCCCTCATCTACAGTCTGAGGAATAAAGAGGTTATGGGTGCCTTGAGAAGGGTCTTACGAAAATATATGCTATGAACACACTTCACCATCTTGGGAGAGCTTATAGCTTGACACCAAAATTCATTCCTCCTCCAAGTCAGAAGTTTTCTGCTAAAAAGCACCATAGTGGAGAGTATATCTTCTAATAGAAAAATGAAGAATGTAGCTTTACTTGTCAAATGCTATTTTAAGTTGTCTTTCTGTGAAGTCATTTATGAGATATGTATCAGGCTGTATTTATGTAATTATTCACTTATTTATTTTTATTGAATTATAGTTGGTTTACAATGTTGTATTGATTTTCTCTATATAACAAAGTGACTCGGTTATACATATATTCATTCATATTATACATATATATATTCATTTTTATATTCTTTTCCATTATGGTTTATTTTAGGATATTGAATATAACTTCCTCTTCTATACAGTAAGACTTTGTTTATTCATTCTGTAAATGGTTTGATTTGCTAACCCCAAGCCCCTAGTCTATCCCTCCTCCTCCTCCTCCTCCTTCCCTCTTCCTTGGCAATCAGAAGTCTGTTGTCCATGACTGTGAACCTGTTTCTATTTTATAAGTAGGTTCCTTGGTATTATAGTTTAGACTCCACATATATGTGATATCCTATGGTCTTCTTCTTTCTCTTTCTGACTTACTTCACTCGGTATGATGATCTCTAGCTCCATCCAAGTTCCTGTTGAGCGCTTGTGCTTGGCTGCTCAGTCATATCCAACTCTTTGGGACACTTTGGACTGTAGCCGACCAGGTTTCTCTGGCTGTGGTATTCTTCAGGCAAGAACACTGGAGTGGATTATGACCTGCCTGCTCCAGGGGATCTTCCTGACCCAAGGATTGAACTCCTGTCTCCAAAAGTGAAAGTGTTAGTCACTCAGTCACATTCAACTCTTTGTGATGCCATGAATGTGTAGTTCAACCAGGCTCCTTTCTCCATAGAATTGCCCAGGCAAGAATAATGGAGTGGGTGCAGTGCAGTTCAGTTCAGTTCAGTCGCTCAGTCGTGTTCGACTCTTTGCAACCCC
>SJYC01132226.1:0-10748 GCA_006408675.1 Madoqua kirkii
AGAATTGATGCTTTTGAACTGTGGTGTTGGAGAAGACTCTTGAGAGTCCCTTGGACTGCAAGGAGATCCAATCAGTCCATTCTGAAGGAGATCAGCCCTGGGATTTCTTTGGAAGGAATGATGCTAAGGTTGAAACTCCAGTACTTTGACCACCTCATGCAAAGAGTTGACTCATTGGGAAAGACTCTGATGCTGGGAGGGATTGGGGGCAGGAAGAGAAGGGGACAACAGAGAATGAGATGGCTGGATGACAATACTGACTCAATGGACATGAATCTGAGTGAACACCAGGAGTTGGTGATAGACAGGGAGGCCTGGCATGCTGCAATTCATGGGGTCGCAAAGAGTCGGACACGACTGAGCAACTAAACTGAGCTGAACTGATATCATAATTAAATATTGTAATTATACTTAATTATTAATTCATTCTTTTTATGGCTGTGTAGTAGTCCATTATATACCTATATCATATCTTCATCCATTCATCTGTTAATGGGCATTTAGTTTATTTCCACATCTTTGCTATTGTGAATAGTGCTGGTATGAACAAAGGGGTGCATGTATCTTTTTGACTTGTAGTTTTGTCCAGATAGATGCCCAAGACTGGGCTTGCTGGATGATATGGTAATTCAATTTTTCTCTTTTGGGGGAATCTCTATACTGTTTTCTATAGTGGCTACACTTACATTCCCTGCAACAGTGTAGGAGGGTTCTCTTTCTCCACACCCTCTCCAGCATTTGTTATTTGATCACATTGTATTTAAATTTTAGTCTTTGTTTTCCCAATTAACTACAGTGTTAAATGGGAAGGGAGGTTTTGCAAACTTCAAACATGACCTCTGACTTGGAGGAGTCCATATTGAACCAATATAAGGTCCCCAAAGAGAAAGTTTCAACTGGGAAGCCTAAGCAATTACCATACAGCTGATGAGATGTAGATATCAGGGGCAAGGACTTGAGTTTTGTACAAATTTTAGACCAACTGACCTTGTTAAAAGGGTTTCTCAGGTGGCTCAGTGGTAAAGAATTCGCCTGCCAATGCAGGAGATGCAGGAGACAAAGGTTCGATCCCTGGGTATGGAAGATACCCTGGAGGAGGAAATGGCAACCTGCTCCGATATTCTTGCTTGGAAAATTCCATGAACAAAGGAGCCTGCTGGGCTATGATCCAGGGAGGGTCACAAAAAGTTGAACACGACTGAGCATGCGCACACAACTTTCTTAAAAGATCATGTTGCTACTGCTGCTGCTAAGTGGCTTCAGTCGTGTCTGACTCTGTGAGACCCCATAGACGGCAGATCATGTTAGCAGCCTAGTTTAATGCCCTCACTAGTAGTGTTTGGATGTATTTGCATCACGTTCATTCCTCCTTTTTCCAAACATCAGCCATCATGGAAACTCCCCAGTCTGGACACTCTAACAGGTTTCAGTCGTGTCTGACTCTGTGAGACCCCATAGACGGCAGATCATGTTAGCAGCCTAGTTTAATGCCCTCACTAGTAGTGGTTTGGATGTATTTGCATCACGTTCATTCCTCCTTTTTCCAAACATCAGCCATCATGGAAACTCCCCAGTCTGGACACTCTAACAGGTGTTTTTTTGTTTGTTTGTTTGTTTGTTTGTTTATCTTTTCTTGTTTTGTTTTTGACATGGAGACTTTTTAATGCTGCCTAAAATTCCAAAAATACTGAAATGAGTAAAAAAAAAAAAACAAGGCTTCAGCCAAGGCTGTAAGTAAACAGCTATGTTTATTATTTCACAATAAACAAGCACACAAACAAGAGTAGTTTTCCATTATCTCAAGGCTATATTGAAAATCCTTACACTTGCAAAAGGTATGTTTGACATGTGTAGATGTGTGAGTCTACAGATATGTATTTTTGCTGAAAGGACTCACATACACATATAAACATATGCTTATTCTCTAGTAGCTTAAATATGCGGTGCTGCTACCACTTATAGTACAACAAATGATAGACATTGTTTTCTCTTTTTGCTTATTGACTCCAGTAAATCCTGTTGCTTTCATCTATACAATACATTCCAAATGTGGATACTTGCCGTCTCTCTTCAAAGCATCTTAGTCCAGTCACCATAATCTGTTGCCTATTGTTCCACAGTAGCTATTTCTTATTTTCATTCTTGTCCCTCTATAATCTGCTTTCTCCCTTTCTCCTTCCTTAAACTATTTATGATGGTTTAAGATTGACCATCATAAACATGTCAGAGAATTTCACTTTTCAAGAAGAATACACATGATCTTGCTGTGCCTGCCGGTCAGTCCATATTTGAAACTGTGCTCTCTGACATTCACTCTAACTCCTTTGACCTTCTTATTGTCCATTACACAGTTCAAAATGATTTCTGCTTTAGAGCCAGTTAGTAGCTATTCTCCTAGCTGGTGATGTTTTTCTGTCAAATCTCCTTGTCTTACTACTTCTTGTCATTCACATCTCATCTTAAAAATCTTAACTTTTCAAAAAGGTTACCGATTGAAGTGGCATGCACCCAAACCAAAAGGCGTTATCACAAACTGTGTTTTTTAATTTTTTCATTGTATTTATCATTATGTAAAACTTTCTTACACCTTGGTTTACCTGCTCACTCTGTTTCCACCTTCCAAAATGAAAATTCCCTGAGAGCATGGACTCTACTATGTGTGTGTCATAGCTTCTTCTCCATAAAAATTGAGGTATGTATAGAGAATAGTCTCTACAATAGCAATGTGTAGGCATGTAAGTGCATGTATATATCTTCACTGATGAAATAGAGGAATATGCTATGTTCGTATATACAAAGATTACTATTTTATTGAAATGCAATATATTAGTTTTTGGCAAATAACCTATAAATTCAAATTTATAACTATCAAAACTTTAATGGCATTTTAAAAAGTGAATTTGGACAAGCTAAGAAGTAAAAAATTGTAGAACAGATGATATATAAGAGATATGTCCTACCAACTAAAACTACAGTAACTGAAATATAACAAAGTGTAGTGGTTGATAAATAGGCAATACTCATATTGAAATTTAGTATATTTTATGGTGTATTTGATATTAATGGGAAAAGATGAGTAACCATGATATTAGAAAAAATGGCTAAATATTTAAGAAAATAGTACCATATTAATTCATAATATATAAATATATATATATTCTCATAAAATAAATTCCAGATTTTTTAAGATCTAATGGTTAAAACACAGTCTAACATCAGGGTGCCCACCCCAGGTTCATGTCCTCTTGTTTCTGTGCATATGTGGGACCATGTGATTGAACTTCAACCAATGGAATATGATGTGTGCTCCTTCTAAGGCACAAAACCTACCAATGAAAAACCTTTTAATCTTCATTTTTCTGGATATTGACATGGAAGATAATCATGAAAGCTACAAATAGCAGAACTTCTGTCAGCCTAGGTCTACACATCTTCCACTCCATCCCTCAACTAGAATTTGTATAAGTGAAAACAAGCTTCTGCTTGTTAAACCACTGAGATTTGAGATTTATCTGTTAGAACAGGGATTGGTAAACACACCTGGGGAAGTTTTATGGGAACACATTCATTTTTGTATTGTGTATGACTTGTTGTCCCACTTCAATAGTAGTTGTGATGGGACAGTATGGCCTGCAAAGCCTAAATATATTTAGTTTCTACCCCTTTACAGAAAAAGTTTGCCGACTACTATGCTAAAGCAAATAGTATTATTTTACATAAAGGAAAACTGTAAGCAGATAAGGTAGGGGATCACTGTATAAAGAGAACCAGGCATGGCTTTCTTAACATAGGAAGAAGCTATTTATCACTGAAACCATTCTGTGCTCTAAGTTTGGCCATACTGCTAGCCCTTGAGCAGGCTCAGTAATTAATGATCTTAAGGGAGCAAAAGAATACAGAAAAGGGAAGAAAAACAAGAAATCCTTCCTTCTCTTGACTTTGCCTTAACTGTGTCTTTTGACTTGATACCCATCAAAAGGTGAATCCAGATTCGGGGCATCAAAGGTAGAACTCGAACTGGAAGATGACATAGAATATTTTTGTATATTAAGGGTGAGAAAAGCCTCTCCTAGTAAAAAGAAAAGGATTCTAGCCTTTTACCTCCCCCCCATCACACCTTTATCTGGTTGAATCTTTCATCATTCAGTTTTCAACTTAAAAGCTGCCTCCTCACAAATTGATTCTGTATGATTTCCAAAAGTCTATAATTATGCCATTCAATTATTTTGCAATAATAATCTTTGCCAAGGTCAGTAATGACCAAACTGACAAATACAGGCTTTTATCAATAATACATAAAACCCTGATTCATTTGAGAAATCTTTCCTGGATGGTCACTCCTCTCACCACATCTGACACAACATCATCTGTTTCTCTGATTCCTGCTGCCTCAGACTTGATTGTCTATACTTCCACCTTGAAATGTTGGTAACTGCAAGGTTCTGTCTTGGATTCTTTCCCACTGTCTTTCTTGAACATCACGTCTCATCCACCATTGCACTTCAGAATTACCTTGAGATATTGTTACAAAACATCTGTATTACCTCCATCTTTGCCACTCCTGTGGTCTATAATAGGACCAGGAATTTGCATTTTAATATAACTCCTTCAAGATTGCACTGCATCAGCTTGGTTTTCTGCTTAAAACCTTTGGCACATATCCTGAGATATGTCAAATTTCACTTGCAATTATTTACAGTAAACTTGAAGATCTATTTCTCCAGCCCATATCTCTCTTTTAAACTCTAGTTTTATCCATTCTCTTGAAAATGATATTTCTTGAGCAATAACAATGGCTAGATACTTTACTATAAATAATATATTGCTGCTGCTGCTGCTAAGTCACTTCAGTTGTGTCCAACTCTGTGCAACCCCAGAGATGGCAGCCCACCAGGCTCCCCCATCCCTGAGATTCTCCAGGCAAGAACACTGGAATGGGTTGCCATTTCCTTCTCCAACGAATGAAAGTGAAGTTTCTCAGTCGTGTCCGACTCCTAGCGACCCCATGGACTGCAGCCCACCAGGCTCCTCCGTCCATGGGATTTTCCAGGCAAGAGTACTGGAGTGGGGTGCCATTCCCTTCTCCTAAATGATAACATAGAGATCAACAAAGCAGTCACAGTTTTTACTGCTGTGAAATTTGCAGCCTAATGGATGAATCAAATACTAAGCAAATAATTACACAATTTGCTTCTACAAAAGCCATCCCATTACCTAAAATGCAGTGTACAGTTTTTAGTGTGCTTAAGAATCACTTGGGACTCATTACAAAAGGAGATCCCTAAGATCAACTTCCCTACTCTACCGTGTATTGAACAATAATTTCAAAAAACGACTTAGGAATCATTTTAAGTCATAATATGTAAAACTATGGTCTACATGATAGATGCCTTACCAAGGCATAAAGTAGTGCTACAGTTCTCATCTTCTTAACTTCATCCTCATTATCTATTACTGTCTTATAAATTACCCATATTCGGCATTTTCAGAATTAATGCTGGGCAAATTCTTCAGTACAAAAAAAGAGCATTTCTCAGTCTAGACTCTGTCTTACTTTCATCTTTATCGCTCATTTTCTTAACATATACATACTCTTAGAAAAATTCTGCCATTTGCTGTTCCTTAAATATTATCTCTTTAAAATTTTAGATATTGTTAAAATGAGAATTTTAAGCTATGCTAGAAATATAACACCATTAAGATTTTACATTTTTTACATCTATAGCCTGATCTTCCAGAAATATACCTGAAATATATGATGTATTGAAGATATATTTGATGAATGCATGCAGGTATGAAGAAAATGAATCCATTTGCCAGAAATACATTCTTGTATTTGTGATAGTTTTGTTTGTTTCTTTGTTTTTTTGATGTACAGTTGTCTACTTGTTTTGATTTCCTTATTAGCTTGTATGGGCTTGAAGGGTAGTGACTGTTTATTCATCAACCTTTCATTTCCTTCCTTCCTTTCTTTTCTCTTTCCCTTTCTTCTTATATTTTTTCCCTTCTTTTCCTTTCTATATTACTTTCCTGTATTTATCAAGGTCCCTTGCTTTGATTAGGCAATATGCTGAACTTATTTAGAAAGATGTGAGAAAATAGGAAAAGAAAATAGAAGTGGAAGAATGGAATGAAAATGGGAAAAGTTTATAATAAGGTCACTCCTCTCCACATCTTTAAAACTGTCATTAAAATCAGAGATTCCCACTTTCCAAAAAACTATTTTGCAATCACCCTCCTGAGAGCCCCTTTGACATCCTTGTTCCTCAGACTATAAATGATGGGGTTCAGCATGGGTGTCACTGCTGAATAGAAAACAGAGATCACTTTATCTCTTTCATTCATAATCTTGGAGTTTGGTCTCATGTAGGCAAATATTGCTGAGCCATAGAAGAGGACAACAACAGTGAGATGGGAGCCACAGGTAGAGAAAGCCTTGAGCCGTCCCTCCCCAGATTGCATCTGGATCACAGTGGAGATGATATTCCAGTAGGAGACCAGGATCAGGGAGACAGGAGCTAGGAGGATGGCCACACCCATTGCAAAGATGGCCATTTCTGTCCTGTAGGTATCTGCAGAAGCCAGCTTCAGGAGGGCAGGAGGTTCACAAAAAAAATGGTTAATGATATTGTTCCCTCGGTAGGGCAGACACAACGTGAATGTGGTGTCCACCAGAGACACAAATGCTCCGCTGGCCCAGGATCCTATGGCCAGCTGGGCACATACCCAATGTGTCATGATGGTGGTATAGCGCAAGGGCTTGCAGACAGCTACATACCGGTCATAGGACATCACCGCCAGCAGTGCACACTCGGTACACCCAACCAGAAGTAAAACAGCTATCTGTGTTGAGCATCCAGCAAAAGAAATGGTTTTTCTTTTTACCAGGAAGTGGACTAGCACCTGGGGAACTGTAGTAGTAGAAAAACAAAGATCAGCAAAGGACAAGTTTCTAAGGAAAAAATACATGGGTGTATGGAGCCTGGAATCTATGTGAATGAGCACTACAATAAGCAGATTTCCCAGCACAGTCAGCAGGTAGATGATCATAAAAAGGAAGAAGAGCAGGACTTGTGTGTGTGGATCCTGTGAAAGGCCCAGGAAGACAAATTCAGTCACATATGTTTGATTTCCTTCTCCCATGAATATTTAATATTCTTTATAGATCAGCACCAAAAAAAAGCACATACATATCGATCAGTTAAAAACTATATGAGTAACAAGTATTTTATCAATCAATATACAAAACAGCCATTGACTTCCAACTCGTATCTGCTTCCATATGTACAAGAAAGAGTTTTCTTTTTGCTTGGTAGTTCTGACAATTGAAATTCATTTCTGATTTTCTATGCCCTTGAATCTTTCAGCAGAACTAGAGAGCCAGCAATCATCTTGAATATACTATGTGACCAAGCTTTGGCTGGACTACACATAGTTCTGAGAAGATTTTAAGAGCTGCTCACAGTGCATCCTTTCTTGTACATAAATTTGGGAAACAAATATACTCCAGTTGCTTTAAACCAGTTAGATTTTTATGCTGCAAACTGACAGCATTTGTGAAGGCAGATTTTTGTCTTTATATTTACAAAGTAATCCTAAACAAATGCTCTGAAGCCAGGAAAGGGAAGTTAAAGGAAGATATTGTTGTTTGTAATCTCGGCCCTGAAACAAATTCATCTGTCATTTGTTCTCAATGTGAAGAGGACGCTGAGGTGCATCAGTAAAAATAGCTGCCTCGTAGGTCATTGTACTCTGTGGTGTCCTTTAAATATGCCCTAGTCTGTCCTCAGCACTCTTTTCTCTCTCTTTGCACAAAGCCTTTTGGCAAGAATAATACTAATTATCATGTGTCAGGCACTCTGTTGGGACTAGTCATTATTGTTTCTTTATCCTTTAATTTCAAATCTTAATTCCATGAGTTAATTATTATTATCCCCCAAATACAGATGATGAAACAAAGACTCAGAAATTTTCAAACTGGTTCATCTAAGCCTTTGTCACCCTTTCTATATCCCACAATTATCTTCCTTTCTTACTAAAACACTGGTTGTAGAGAAGGTTAAGGTTTAGCCCAGTTCTCTCTACTCCTTGAAGATAAATCCACAGACTTTCTCCATTTTAAGGGTTTTAGAGCTCATCCACTATGGTAGAGCTATTTATCAGTTCAGTTCAGTCACTCAGTAGTGTCTGACTATTTGTGACCACATGGACTGCAGCACACCAGGCCTCCCTGTCCATCACCAACTCCCAGAGTTAACTCAAACTCATATTTATAGGCACACAAATAACAGGCATATTTGAACATATTTTAAAGCATTTTGAGGTGTCATGCCTAAAGGACAATAGAGAGAATTCAAGGAAAAATATTGAGAAAACTGACGAAGATTATTTGCAGATCTCTAATTGTACATCTTTAAAAAATGCAAAGGGATCCAAAGCAAGCTTAGTAAGATGAGTAACTAAAAAATAAGTAGAAATTTTAGTAAAAAAAAAAAAAAAAGAATTCCTTCACAGTTGCTAAACTTAACAGTGTGCAGTTAAAAAAAACATTCAAAAACGTGAAGAAAACCACGAAACATATATTTGAATAAGTGAATAGGGAGATTAATTTTATGCATCAGTTCAGTCAGTTGCTAAGTTGTGTCTGACTTACTTGGAACATAATCTTGTAAAGATGTTCATTTCATCCAAATTCATCCATAAACTCATTGAAATTCCAACGAAATTCACAGATTTTTGTAATGGAATTTAATAAACTTATTTTTAATTTCTTCTAGATTCATAATTTTATAGTAGAAAATGAGGTGTGGAAAAGAAAAATGAGCGAGCAGAGGAAACATACCCAACCAGATATAAAATATATAATAAAATTTTCCTTCCTTACTAATATTGTATATACTGAACTGGCATAAAGCATTTGACCAATAAATATGATATAGAACAGAAACATTTCTTAGTATGTATGAAAATTTTATATTTGATAAATGTGGCATCTGAAGTGTATCACTTCTAAAAGAGATAGAACAGTTGGATATTCACTTTAGAATATAACATACATGTTTATATAAACATATTTATACATACATATAATGTAAGTATCAGTTCAGTTCAGTTGCTCAGTCGTGTCCGACTCTTTGCGACCCCATGAATAGCAGCACTCCAGGCCTCCCTGTCCATCACCAACTCCCAGAATTCACCCAAACCCATGTCCATCGAGTCAGTGATGCCATCCAGCCATCTCATCCTCTGTCGTCCCCTTCTCCTCCTGCCCCCAATCCCTCCCAGCATCAAGGTCTTTTCCAGTGAGTCAACTCTTCACATGAGGTGGCCAAAGTATTGGAGTTTCAGCCTCAACATCAGTCCTTCCAATGAACACCCAGGACTGGTCATATAAGCAATAATTAATCTCAATTGAATTATCTAATTTTTAAAAACACTTTAATTTTCTGTGTAATTAGATAATCTGTCTACCTATTTTTTGATTTATCTATCAGTCTATTCAATCTTTGGGTAGTAAAAACTTTCCTAAACAAGCACACAAAAAGAAATTATAAAGAAAAATGCCCACAAAACTGGCAATTTAAGAAATCAGAATGCCACTTTAAACAAAATTAAAAAAAAATAAATCTGAGAAAATATTTGCAAACACTTTAACAGAATTTAAAATTATCCTTAATATATAAAGGACTTACAAAATCAATCACATATAACTGTATAACATAAATACACATATAGGCAAATTGTCAGACTTTGTATGTGTTACATCATTTTAATCTTTTAAATCAAATGTGAATGGGTGTGTGTATCTGTGTATACATGTATATTTGTGGTATATGTGTGTTTCCACAGTCACTTCTCCGATAGTGAGAGTCAACTGCTCATGGGCTGCGTGGGCTGCTGCCGTTTGTCAGGAGACAGCATAACTCACTGATTGGCAGTTGGGGCTCTGTAGCTAAACTACAAGGTTTAAATCCTAGTTTTTCTGGTTGGTGTGTGACCAATTGCAAATTACTTGGCTTTTCTGTGCCTTGCTTTCCTCATCTGCAAAATGATGAGATTAATAATACATATCTTATAGTACTTATGTAAACATTAAGTAACATACAAAGCATTTAAAGAAATTAGGACAGTAAACAAAACTAGCCCATAATATCATACAATATCCCATTACAGTAATGGGATTGTAATCTAGAAGTAACTGAAAGATTAGGGAAATTAAGTACAAAGCATAGTAACACATGGCTACTAGGTCTGAGTGAAGAAAATGCTTCTTCTCCCTGTTTTTACACTTTTCCTTCTTTTGCCCTTTGTTCATCCTTTGGAACTGGATCTGTGTTGCTAGCAGAATTCAATGTTAAGGTCAAATATGATAGGGATGATGAGAGGCTTCTAGGTATATAGAATAAAGGGCAAAGACAAACTTAGTAGTTTGATTTAGTCATGTTTTTCTCTTTTTGAAAGTCTTACTATGGAAATTTCCAAACATATATGAAAGTGAAGAGAACAGTAAATAAAATGTCAAATACCTAATAATAAGATTCAAATGCATTAGTCAGTTTTGATCATTTGATCATCTAATTTATTAGAGTTTGACATAATATAGTTATAGCTATTCAAAAGCTCCTTTATTACTGAAAGCCTAGAAGAGAAAATATTGTCATATAAGTCTAACATCAGAACCTAGCTTTTTCTTAAAATTCAAATACAAAAAATAAAATAACCATATTTAAGGATTCTTACAAAGTCTT
>SJYC01132229.1:0-10876 GCA_006408675.1 Madoqua kirkii
TTGGCTTAAAGCTCAACATTCAGAAAATGAAGATCATGGCATCTGGCCCATTCACTCCAATGGAAATAGATTGTGAAACAGTGGAAACGGTGTCAGACTTTATTTTGGGGGGCTCCAAAATCACTGCAGATGGTGACTGCAGCCATGAAATTAAAAGACGCTTACTCCTTGGAAGAAAAGTTATGACCAGCCTAGATAGCATATTCAAAAGCGGAGAGATTACTTTGCCAACAAAGGTCCATCTAGTCAAGGCTATGGTTTTTCCAGTGGTTATGTATGGATGAGAGAGTTGGACTGTGAAGAAGGCTGAGCACAGAAGAACTGATGCTTTTGAACTATGGTGTTGGAGAAGACTCTTGAGAGTCCCTTGGACTGCAAGGAGATCCAATCAGTCCATTGTGAAGATCAGCCCTGAATTTCTTTGGAAGGAATGATGCTAAAGCTGAAACTCCAGTACTTTGGCCATCTCATGCAAAGAGTTGACTCACTGGAAAAGACCCTGATGCTGGGAGGGATTAGGGACAGGAGGAGAAGGGGATGACAGAGGATAAGATGGCTGGATGGCATCATGGACTCGATGGACGTGAATCTGAGTGAACACCAGGAGTTGGTGATGGACAGGGAGGCCTGGCGTGCTGCAATTCATGGGGTCGCAGACATGACTAAGAAACCGAACTAAAATGAAAAGATGTCTACTCGGAATCTCAGAATGTGACTTTTGGTACAAAGTTCTTTGCAAAAGTAATTATGGGAAATCTCAAGATGAGATCATCCTGAGCTCAGTTCAGTTCAGTTCAGTTCAGTCGCTCAGTCATGTTCAACTCTGCGACCCCATGAATTGCAACATGCCAGGTCTCTCTGTCCATCACCAACTCCCGGAGTTCACTCAGACTCATGTGCATCGAGTCGGTGATGCCATCCAGCCATCTCATCCTCTGTCGTCACCTTCTCCTTCTGCCCCTAATCCTCCCAGCATCAGAGTCTTTTCCAATGAGTCAACTCTTCACATGAGGTGGCCAAAGTACTGTAGTTTCAGCTTTAGCATCATTCCTTCCAAAGAACACCCAGGACTGATCTCCTTTAGAATGGACTTGTTGGATCGCCTTGCAGTCCAAGGGACTCTTAACAGTCTTCTCCTATACCACAGTTCAAAAGCATCAATTCTTTGGCATTCAGACCCTAAACCCAGTGAAAGATGCCTATTTAAGAAAAGAGGCTACAAGCAATAAGTGCCAGAGGGGATGTGGAGAAAGGGAATCCTCTCACACTGTTGGTGGGAATGCAAACTAATACAGCCACTATGGAGAATAGTATGGAGATTCCTTTAAAAATTGCAAATAGAACTTCCTTATGACCCAACAATCCCACTGCTGGGCATACACACCGAGAAAACCAGAATTGAAAGAGACACATGTACCCCAATGTTCATCACAGCACTGTTTATAATAGCCAGGACATGGAAACATCTTAGATGTCCATCAGCAGATGAATGGATAAGAAAGCTGTGGTACATATACACAATAGTGTATTACTCAACCATTACAAAGAATACATTTGAATCAGTTCTAATGAGGTGGATGAATCTGGAGCCTATTATACAGAATGAAGTAAGCCAGAAAGAAAAACATCAATACAGTATACAATACAGTATACTAACACATATATATGGAATTTAGAAAGAGGGTAATGATAACCCTGTATGGGAGACAGCAAAAGAGACAAGGATGTATAGAATGGACTTTTGGACTCTGTGGGAGAGGGAGAGGGTGGGATGATTTGTGAAAATGGCATTGAAACATGTATACTATCATGTAAGAAACGAAGCGCCAGTCTATGTTCGATGCAGGATACAGAATGCTTGGGGCTGGTGCACAGGGATGATCCAGAGAGATGAAATGGGGTGGGAGGTGGGAGGGGGATACAGGATTGGGAACTCATGTACACCCGTGGCTGATTCACTTCAATGTATGGCAAAGCTAATACAGTATTGTAAAGCAAAATAAAGTAAAAATTAAAAATAAATAAATAAATAATTAAAACAACAACAAGAAAAGAACAGTTTTTTGGACTCTGTGGGAGAGGGAGGGAGGAGGATGATTCGGGAGAATGACATTGAAACATGTATAATATCATATAAGAAACCAATCACCAGTCCAGGTTTGATGCAGGAAACAGGATGCTTGGGGCTGGTGCACTGGGATTACCCAGAGGGATGGTATGGGGAGGGAGGTGGGAGGGGCGTTCAGGATTGGGAACACGTGTACACCCATGGCTGATTCATGTTGATGTATGGCAAAACCAATACAATATTGTAAAGTATTAGCCTCCAATTAAAATAAAAAGTAAAAATTAAAAATAAATAAATAAATAATTAAAACAACAACAAGAAAAGAACAGTTTTTTGGACTCTGTGGGAGAGGGAGGGAGGAGGATGATTCGGGAGAATGACATTGAAACATGTATAATATCATATAAGAAACCAATCACCAGTCCAGGTTTGATGCAGGAAACAGGATGCTTGGGGCTGGTGCACTGGGATTACCCAGAGGGATGGTATGGGGAGGGAGGTGGGAGGGGCGTTCAGGATTGGGAACACGTGTACACCCGTGGCAGATTCATGTTGATGTATGGCAAAACCAATACAATATTGTAAAGTAATTAGCTTCCAATTAAAATAAATAAATTTAAATTAAAAAAAAAAAGAAAAGAGGAGGACAAAGAAAATGAAGGAACAAGGCATTTTGAAGACAATGGCACAGATTGGAGTTATGGTTCCACAAGCCAAGGAAGCTTCCTCCACTAGGAGCCTTCTGAGAGAGCATAATCCTCAGATATCTTTGACTTCAGACTTCTGGCTTCCAGAACTATTAATTTCTATTCATAAAACTCTGATCTAAGTCACAGAGTTTGGGAAATTTGTTATGGCAGCCCTAGAAAGGCTGCCTACCAAAGACCCTACAGTCTGTCCTCTGCTTCTGTCTATGACCTCGTTCATTGCCCTCCCCCTGTCACTCAACAGCCTCCGGACATTCTGATCTGTTTCTGTCCTTATTGCAAACACGCTCATCCCAATCCAAGACTATATTTTCTCTGCCCAAATCCTCCTCTCTAAATCTCTTCTTGGTTGGTTCTTTCTTCTCAACCTTCTGGTCACAGCACAAATGTTGATTTCTACAAGATATAAGATATCTTTTAATGAAATATCACCTTCTCAGAAAGGTTTTTGTTTTACCTTTCTTGACCCTTGACCCTTTCTTGACCACCTGCTTAAAATGGCAACCTACCTTTCCTTGCTTTTATTTTCCCAAAGCACTTATTACCATCAGATATATTATGTGTTTTATTGTTTATTCACTTTCATCACCCTCTTCTAAAATGTAAATTCAGTGGGGATAGGAATTTTAAACTTCATTCTTATATATTCAGCACCTAGAAAAGTTCTCAATAAATATTTAGTTAATAAATCAATTAGATATTCATTGTGTAAATAAGCGCAAACTGTGCTGTTGAAAGCAATATTATATGGATTGATTCAATACAAAAATAACCGTCATACAACCTGTAGCATAAGGAAAGGAAATTTATTTCTTTTAAAACTTGGAAAACTATTTGCTCTAGAAAACAGGAGTAGTTCCCATATTGTGGTGACTTCAGGAGCTTGTTTGTTTCTCACATGCTCTAATTCATCTATCTTCAGCTGACAGTCATCAATAGCCCGGCACCCAGTCAGAGGTGGGTGTTTTCTTTTTAAAAGGTGTTTAAGTATCTGTATCTTCTCATCCCATTTGAGTTTTCTATAACTCAGAGTGACCCATGGCCACTTTTGCAAGAATCACTCCAATTATGTGCTATAACTTCCCTTTTACTAAATGGAAAGAAAAGAGCAAGTAATGGACTGAGCTTTTGAATGGTCGTGAGGCAGCAGCATGTTTAAGTAGTTGCTGTTGCTTATAACTTAGTTTCTCAAATAATCTTTGGAGCAGGATTTTTGTTTCCTTGTATAGGTGCATACTGGTTCACTAATCTGAAAACAATATACATGTATGTACATGATTAATCTAGTATTGCACAGATTTATTCTCCCATGCAGGATCATTCTACACAATGCATTAAATTCATCAAGGACCTTGTCACATATAATAAACAGCACTAGGTACTCATAAAAGGCCATGGACATGGAAGCTGGAATTGCCAGAAGTCAATGTGGCAAATTTGACTTTCATGAGGGCTTCTCACTATTCCTGGCTCATGCCATCCTTCACCCACAGTCACCTTGCAGATGCCTAAAGAGAAGTTCACGAAGTGAGAGCAGAATTCCAAGTGGGAAAAAAAAAAAAGAATTCCAAGTGGAAATTGCTCAATAAAAGTAAGTGCTTCCAAAATCTTCTCACTTTGGGAAAGGATGATCTGGTTATGGTTAGCAGCACTTGTCTTCATATATGACAAGAATACCTACATATGGCTCCATAGCAGGTAGGTGGGGGTGAGTCAGGAGGTACATGTAAGTTTGGAAATGGAGGAAAAAGTAATGGAAGGACTTTGTGTCGTGGGACCTCTGCCAAGAGAAATGGACAACTCTGAGAGCAAATGGACAGCACTGAGATGGTCCCCAACTATGTTTCATAGCTCACAAGCCCTGAAACAGGCCATGGATGTGAATTGGGATTGTTCACACTTACCAATGAGGCATTAAGAAATTTCAGTTAATACTTGCAGTTAGATCCTTGCTGTTGTCGTACAGTTCCTCAGTCATGTCTGAGTTTTTATAACTCCATGGACTACAGCACACCAGCCTTCCCTGTCCTTTACCATCTCCGGGAGTTTGCTCAAACTCCTGATTTTTAGAGTCCAGGGCAGGGGAGAAGAGGACGGTGTATTTTATTCTAAGGGAGGGGCAGTGTACCAGGCTGGAAGTTGATGAGAAGCTACAGGTCTGTTAGTGATTCTGCTTCTGCTCTTACAGAGGGTTATAGCAGAGTTAGAAAAGACCAAAGGCATCCTTTCATCCTACAGAGCAATCTTCACCTTCTAGGACTGCTTCTCATATGTCAGTGATTCTCTTCCACTTTCCAAAAAAGATGACTAATGGGTGTTGGCAAGTCAAACCTGCAGAAGAGGGGAGAGCATGTCTGAGGGGGAGCAACTGTGGTATATTGGTGTCACAGGTAAAGGACCTGAGAGTTCTGATGTAGGCAGTGTTCCTCTCCATTCTAGTTCCCTTAGCCAGCAACGATGCTTGGGGAGAAACAGTGAGTGATATACAGAAGATGTATCATATTTACTGG
The DNA here is from genome assembly GCA_006408675.1 of Madoqua kirkii. Lineage (NCBI taxonomy): Eukaryota > Metazoa > Chordata > Mammalia > Artiodactyla > Bovidae > Madoqua > Madoqua kirkii. The sequence goes on from SJYC01132229.1 coordinate 5,286, forward strand.
AATCTGAGGTCCCACACATTATTGTCTGAGCCAGCAGCACCAACACGTGCAGCTGAATTGGCTATAGAAGTATTTTGAGACTGCAGGAAATAAAACAAGTAAAAAACCAAGAGTCCAGGATCAGAGTTTCAGGGTTAAAAAAGTCACTGATATCTTCTCACTAGAACTTTTAGAGTCTAGCATAGGACTCCAAGATCTGTAGAAGACTGTATTTGATGTTGCATCAGCTGAGACTGACAACTAGCTGTGAAGTTTAGAATCAAAAAAAAAAAAAAAAGAATTCCAAGTGGAAATTGCTCAATAAAAGTAAGTGCTTCCAAAATCTTCTCACTTTGGGAAAGGATGATCTGGTTATGGTTAGCAGCACTTGTCTTCATATATGACAAGAATACCTACATATGGCTCCATAGCAGGTAGGTGGGGGTGAGTTAGGAGGTACATGTAAGTTTGGAAATGGAGGAAAAAGTAATGGAAGGACTTTGTGTCGTGGGACCTCTGCCAAGAGAAATGGACAACCCTGAGAGCAAATGGACAGCACTGAGATGGTCCCCAACTATGTTTCATAGCTCACAAGCCCTGAAACAGGCCATGGATGTGAATTGGGATTGTTCACACTTACCAATGAGGCATTAAGAAATTTCACTTAATACTTGCAGTTAGATCCTTGCTGTTGTCGTTCAGTTCCTCAGTCATGTCTGAGTTTTTATAACTCCATGGACTACAGCACACCAGCCTTCCCTGTCCTTTACCATCTCCGGGAGTTTGCTCAAACTCCTGATTTTTAGAGTCCAGGGCAGGGGAGAAGAGGACGGTGTATTTTATTCTAAGGGAGGGGCAGTGTACCAGGCTGGAAGTTGATGAGAAGCTACAGGTCTGTTAGTGATTCTGCTTCTGCTCTTACAGAGGGTTATAGCAGAGTTAGAAAAGACCAAAGGCATCCTTTCATCCTACAGAGCAATCTTCACCTTCTAGGACTGCTTCTCATATGTCAGTGATTCTCTTCCACTTTCCAAAAAAGATGACTAATGGGTGTTGGCAAGTCAAACCTGCAGAAGAGGGGAGAGCATGTCTGAGGGGGAGCAACTGTGGTATATTGGTGTCACAGGTAAAGGACCTGAGAGTTCTGATGTAGGCAGTGTTCCTCTCCATTCTAGTTCCCTTAGCCAGCAACGATGCTTGGGGAGAAACAGTGAGTGATATACAGAAGATGTATCATATTTACTGGAATCTGAGGTCCCACACATTATTGTCTGAGCCAGCAGCACCAACACGTGCAGCTGAATTGGCTATAGAAGTATTTTGAGACTGCAGGAAATAAAACAAGTAAAAAACCAAGAGTCCAGGATCAGAGTTTCAGGGTTAAAAAAGTCACTGATATCTTCTCACTAGAATTTTTAGAGTCTAGCATAGGACTCCAAGATCTGTAGAAGACTGTATTTGATGTTGCATCAGCTGAGACTGACAACTAGCTGTGAAGTTTAGAATCAAAAGGTAATATCACTGGGTGAATATGGATTGCTGCTGCTGCTGCTGCTAAGTCGCTTCAGTCGTGTCCGACTCTGTGCAGCCCCATAGACGGCAGCCCACCAGGCTCCCCCATCCCTGGGATTCTCCAGGTAAGAACACTGGAGTGGGTTGCCATTGCCTTCTCCAATGCATGAAAGTGTAAAGTGAAAGTGAAGTCACTCAGTCATGTCCGACCCTCAGTGATCCCATGGACTGCAGGCTTCCAGGCTTCCAGGGATTTTCCAGGCAAGCATGCTGGAGTGGGGTGCCATTACCTTCTCCAGAATATGCATTAGTACAGTGTAAATAAAGACCCTATTCAATATTTTTAAGTATTCATATAATGTAATGTATAAATATAATCAAGATAATATAATATTATATTATGCAATATAAGAGCAAAGTTCTATTTTACTTGCCTTATAATAATAATAATCTATTATGAGGCAAGTAATCTATAAATACAAAGAATAATCTAGATCAAGATGCAGTAGACAAACGTGAAACATTCTAGATGTACAAGGGCACCTGTATGTGCCTTGCTGATGTATCAGCCTAGAGCCACTTCACAGAGAAAGCTGTTACAGATGTTGAATCACTTTAAAATGTCTTCATCTCCATGATGGTATGTCAATACAGAGATCATTGGCTCTAAGGGACACTATCTTCCAAATACTTTTCTAAATGCCTGCTTAACATCTTTGTTCCTTAGGCTATAAATGAATGGGTTCATCATAGATGTTATGACTGAATAGAACACTGAGATCACCTTATCCCCGTCATTCATTTTCTTGGAATTTGAACGCATATAGGTAAATATTGTTGATCCATAGAAGAAGACAACAACAATTAGATGAGAACCACAAGTAGAAAAGACCTTGAGTCTCCTCTCCCCTGCCTGTATCTGAATCACAGTGGAGATAATATTCCAGTAAGAGAAAAGGATAAGGGAGAGAGGACCGAGGAGAATTATCACACCCATAGCAAAGATGGCCATCTCAGCTTTGTAGGTTTCTTCTGAAGCCAACTTCAAGAGTGCAGGAGGTTCACAAAAATAATGATTAATTATGTTCTGGCCATGGTATGAGAGATATAAAGTAAACGTTGTATCTACTAGAGACACAGTGCTCCACTAGTCCAAGACCCCATGGACAGCTGAAAACAAATCCTCTGGGTCATGATGGTGGAGTAGTGAAGTGGCTTGCAGACAGCCACATAGCGGTCATAGGACATCACTGCTAGCAGGGAGCTTTCTGTCCCCCCTGCTACTAGGAAAAAAATCATCTGAATTGAGCACCCAGACTTGGAAATGGTTTTTCTTGTTACCAGCAAATGGAATAGCATCTGGGGGACAATTGTTGTAGAGAAAAGGAGATCAGTAAATGACAAGTTTTTAAGGAAGAAATACATTGGTGTATGCAGTCGAGAGTCAATGTGAATTAACAGTATGATGACCAGATTCCCAAATACAGTCAGCAGGTAGATGATGAGAAATATCACAAATAGAACGATCTGGGTCTGCTGATCTGAAGAAAGGCCCAGCAAGATGAATTCAGACAGATAGGTTTGGTTTTTTGTGCCCATGGATGTTTATTCCTATCTACACAATAAGCATCAATAGAGCTATAAAAATCTGACTACATTTGAGCATCAGATCCTGAAAATAAAGATCTCACTGGAATAAAAAATGTATTTGATTTTAAAAAATCCAGAGAGATTATATGGGGTGGGAGGTGGGAGGGGGCTTCGGTATTGGGAGATCGTGTACACCTGTGGCTGATTCATGTCAATGTATGGCAAAACCAATACAGTATTGTAACGTAGAATAAAGTATTTTAAAAATTTAATAAATAAATAAAGTAAAATAAAATACAATAAAAATTCTTATAAATATTTGACATGAATTTCTAGAAATTTCCACCACTATATTTCTACTGAAGCTGTCTAAAAAGAACACTAACATATTATGTGGATGTGAAAAATTATAAAGTTTTCTGTATTTAGTAGAGAACCCAGGTTTTTATTTTTTGTAGTTTACTTTTTAGTCAGCCAATGTTCACTTTTATTTCATCAAGAAGCAGAACAAATAATTAATTTTTCCTTTGTGATTCCAAGAGATGCCTTATCATCCTTCCAAGTAGAAAGTAAATTTCATGAGACTATTTTATATGATTTTATAATTCACAGTCCTGATTATGTCCTAAATTCTTCACTGGATCAGAGAATCATGGTTTAATGGAAGTGCTCAAGAGTAAGGCATGATCAGACTTCTGCATGAGAGAGGCAGGACAGTGGAGACCAGTGCAGACTTAGGCAGCACCACGCACTTGGGAAATAGGGAGGGCCTTTTGTGGTGACTCAATGCGGCCACAACAGGTGCCTGCAGAGTTTCAGTGTCTTATCTGGCATAACCATGTTCGAGCTCCTTCATGCTGCAGATGTATCAGAAGTCCAATCAGTCAGAGAGGCGCATCAGGCACTGGTTCAATGCTCTGCAGCCAAGCAGGAAACACTGGTCAAAGTCCATAGCTTTACCTCAGGAACAAGCAAAGAATAACCTGCTGAATCCAAGCTCCTGGGGAAAGAGTTTAGGAAGACTTAGGGAAGGTAGCAGGGTCATGGGCAAATGTCTAGGAATCAGGGCTGGAGTCTGATATTCCAGGGAAAGACTGAAGTACTAGTCCTAGAAATGCCCTTTACAATGAAGGAGATGCCAGAGCAGAAGGTCGGCTACCTGGCAGGGACTTCTTGGGATGGGGTAGGGGGTGGGGCAGGGTAGGGGCAGGTGGAGTTGAAGACTGCCAGCATACAAGGGTTTGTTTTCAAAGATAAAACCACACATCTAACTGGCAATATAGGCCAAATGTGGCCTGATCAGTTGTGACTGGACCACCTGCTCATGAACTGCTAAGTAGGACTCAGAGACCACATGGTTACAGTGAGGTTTCTATTCATAAATATCTATCCCAATGGAAATGCAATGGATCCAGCCTGAACCAACTGTATAATACATTGGCCTTGACAGACCAGGAACGCAGAGTCAGGAAATAATCTGAGGAATCAGTAAAACAAAATGAGGAATATCTTTTCCATTGATACAATGTAAAGGGAATACACAAGAGAATCATTGATAAACTGCCACCTCAGTAGCCAAAGTAATCCACTACTGATTTCATTTCCCAGTGATTTCTGATAAGCGCATTTTTTTCACTGCTTCATCATTGTAAGTTTACTTATAATTAACTGTGCATATTTCATGGGTACAATTTGATGAGTTTTGATATATGTATATAATTACATGTTTTTTTAAGTTCTCATTAATTTATACATAATTATTTGTTTACAAGCCTGTCTCCCAGGCTAGGTTTTATGTTGCTTCAGTGTAAAAATACTGTCTCCATCCATATAACTGCACCACCCAGTATATAGTAAATTTTTAGGAAATGTTTATTGACTGAATTAGTATATGAGTAACTGAATACATGTAGAAACAAATAGATTCCTCTCATACTCACAGGCACTGTCACAAACCTGCACTCAAACACTCCTAAGCTAATAATCCTTTTTAAAGCATAGTATGAAATTTGGAAGACACAGGTGATGCAGGTCCAGCTTCATGATATCTTTGGGATGGAGAGATCCTGTGACCACGAAGAGGGAGTAACACTAGGTGTGACCAGCTGCAACACTGGTATAAGAGAGAGGCGTCAGTGGTAGTTGTTCCTCTTCCAGTAGAAATAGGAACAGACAGACCCTCAATATACATTCTGTTCTCTTTTTCATCTTTACCCATGAGAGCAGATGTGCAATGTGGCAGCAGCCTGAATACTAGGTACTGGAGCCGGAAGTGTCCACACACCTTGCACTAGCACTCCTGTGCTTGGCCTCTTCCCACCTCCCAGACAATGCCTAGTACATTACAAGAAGCTCTGTCTTGTGTCCTATGAGTTCAGTGGGAATCACCCAGAGAGTGTGGAAAAGTGAAACAGGAAGAGAACATCTATGTAGCAGGGATGAAAGATAGAACACAGAAAGATTCTTATAGCTGAAGAGGTAGTGAGTTTGAGACATATTGGATCTTTTGA